>JAODTR010006222.1:0-10912 GCA_025399935.1 Amblyopsis rosae
GAGAGAGAGAGAGAGAGAGAGAGAGAGAGAGAGAGAGAGAGAGAGAGAGAGAGAGAGAGAGAGAGAGAGAGAGGTGATAGAGGTATCAATACTGTCGGTGTGATCAGCAGTAAAGGACACCACATGGCCGGAGTATTTGTCCATGCCACTGGATCCATTTAACCAGCTTTGCTTTTCCTGCTAGCCAACAGCAGACAGACAGAGAGAGAGGGAGAGAGAGAGTACAGTATGTGTCTGTCTGGGAACATTACTGTATACTTAATGTCCCCAGGCAGGTTATGATGCTATTATGCAATATGCAGTTCAACAATTCAAACCTGACAAAACAGAATAGAGATTATAGCTTCCAATCACTGCATAAACATTTTCCATTTTAAGCTTTGCGTTGTTCCATCTGAATCACTTGCAGCCTGTAGGTGGGTGAAAGGTGTTCACCACCACCAGAGCCTTTTCTGAACACATGAATGTACAACACTGTTTACGATGAAGCTCATAGACTACCTAAAGATGTGATGTCCTCAATAATATATAGAACATATATTATAGGCTTATAGGCTATTTGTTCTTTTCTTAGCTACATGTTGAAATTAGCAGCTTTAGACTAGTTGGATACCAGAGACATTGATATGGACACTAAATCTCAGTTTATAGCGTGTCAGTATCCCAGCAATCACTCGTGTACACAAACTGTGAATGAGCCTTTCTAAAAAAAAGCACGGCCCATAGGCAAAGCATCAGGAGTTAGCATGTTGGCAGTAAGGTGAATGTCTATCGCAGTCAAAGTCTGCCCTGTTTGGAATGAGCAAGACAGACAACTCCAGAATTTAGCCTGTGTTTGACAAGTGTCTTTTTTTTTTAAAGTTATTGAAGAGCCATATATATCTTAAGGCTTAAAATACACATTTTTTTTCATACCAGTTTAGCTTTGTATCACACTTCAAGTTAAGTGTTGAAGATGGTGGCATACATTCAGGGACAGACACCCACCAACGTAATAAGCCCAGAAGGCTCTGGAACATGAAAACATTGTGGGATTGTGCCATTTGATGATGTGATAATGGCAACTTGAAGGCAATTCACTATAGGGACCGGCTAAAATAGAGCTCTACAATTACTCAAATCATGTGTGTGTGTGGGTGTGGGTGTCAATTATTGCCATGCATCCTAATTCTCTTTTCTATTTATACTTCTGTTGTCTTGCCAGCTGAGTCAGAGTGGAAAGTCTTGCTAGCAAAGTGCTCAAAATGCACACACAAAAAGCATGTGCAGTAACGTATAACTGAAAACAAATAGCCTAAATACTGTACAGAATATAGTATCAAAAAAATGTCATAAAAAATATTTAAAAAAGACTTTACACTGAAACACGAAAATACGTGCGCGCGCACACACACACACACACCCAACTGCAAGTAACACAGACTCTTAAATTGAGTGCTGGCATTTCCCAGGTTTCAAATGTGACCCTGTCCAGTCTGGGATTAATATGTGCTAGTCTGTGTGCCAACACACACGCGCACACACACACACACACACACACAGATGGAGTGTGAGCCCACACTAGTATCTGTTTCATAGCCCAGTTATTCCCATGTTAATATCCTGCTCATCTATTTTAGCTACAGCCAGGACTACAGAGAGCGCAGTGCACTCAGTCACATTTGCTACATGACCCTTCCTTACAATTCTCTTCTTCTACGCGCCCAACAAGAGCTGGGGCAGATATTTGGGCAATCTAGGGGTGTACAGTACCTTTAACCACTGCTGCATGTGCCACACTGATATGCAGTGCTTGGTGGACTACGAAGTGAAAGGTCTCACTAGCCATGCCACTACACCTGTTGAATCTGAATCACGTGATGGACGTAATGGGTGACTGCCGACGTTGTTATGAGCAGGGTTTGAAAGTAACTAACCCTACAGTTTTAACAACAAAGTGCATCACTTTAACAGCCTTAAATATGGTCAGACATTTTTTTATTCTATTTCAAAGACTTCAAGGCTAAATGTGTCATTATATCAGAAGGCTATAGCCTATGGTATAATGCATGCTAGGGTAGGTTATATAATATAGTGCTTTATTTGTTGAGTGTGTAACCATTTTTGTAAATGAGATCAGAATATTGTCAGATTGTTGTTCATTGTTATTGTTAGCCTTGATTAGTCTATAAAGGTTATGCAAAATAGGAGACAGACTGACCAGTTGCGTATGCAAGCACATAACATTTATATTTTAGCCTATTTTTAGTACCTATAGTGCCCATAACCAAACAAATATGTTTGGCATGGTACGCGCACATTGTATATGTTCTTCTGTGGCCACCAGCACAAATCTCTTTGCCACCCCTGTGCCACCCTATAAAAATGTCCTAGACACGCCACCGTTTTAAAGAACAATGTTTAGGCGTGAACTAATCAAAAAATAATGATAAAAGTAATCAGACCTAAATTTAAGTAATTCAACAATTACATTATGGATTATAATTTTAGTGTGGTAACTAGTAACTTTAACAGATTACATTAAAAAAAGTAACCTACCCAACCGTGGTTGAGATCAGGTCTACTCAAAGAAACACTAAGCCAACCAAGGCAGGCAGATACACAGAAGATGATATAGAGACATGAGAGAAAGACAGGGAGAAATAGCAAGCGAGAGAGAAGCAAATCGTAAGGGAGAGACTGAGACAGAGAGATGTCTGTTGGCTGGGTCAACCTGGCGGGTCTCAAAGACAGACATGTGAGCACTCAAAATGTAGGACAGCCTTACAAAAGGGCATTATTCAGGGATAAATATGACCAGGTCCAGAACACAATCAGACTGGGTCAACAGCACAGCAGTGTCAAAAGGCCCCAAAAATGCAGCAACAATTTAAAAGTGGTTCACAGTGAATGAGTGAAAGATACAAACCAGTTGAGGTTTATCTGGCTTACCTTTTAGTCCTCCACGTCATGGCTGTCCTAAAAATGACCAGCAGTAATGACCTCTATAGACAGGTATAGCGCTACTCGCGTTATGTAGCTTGCTCAAGGACACACGCAAGCAGCAATTGTTCATCTGCATTTTATAGTTGTCTCTATCCATTTTATGAGTGTATTTCATATTCCACTGTTAAAGAGGAACTGCTCCATTAAAAAACACACTGCAGTTCTCACCAAAGTGTGACAAGCCTTGACTTGTTCCGAAGAACTGCAGCACAAACTAAAAAATGTACAATTAGCAACACTATGAAGGGCCAATATTCATGCTTAAGATTTCCGTGAGCGTAATACGACTGAATAGTGTATGTGTATATATATATACATACACATATATATATATATATACATACATATACACACACACACACACACATATACAAAATATACATAAAATATACATAACTTGCATTGTGGCTGTAATTTTGGGTGGTTAGGACAGCAAAACAATTGTTCATTCAGTGAAACTCCTATCAGTAAGCTGCCTGTTCCAGGCATTGCTGTTAAGGAACACACAATGAGAATATTCCATTTCTGTATCTTTCACACTGTCACAATTTGGCTTTGTAATCTTTAGAATGTTTTCTTCTCTGAATCTTTAGCTTTAGTTCTACAATGTTTCTGTCTGATTGTGGTTTGAGAATCTGTTTGATTTAGCCCAAATTAGAGCATTGTTTGTGTAGACATAGAAACAAATTCAAAACTATTCAAGGCCTAAGAATACGTAGCACAGTTTAGGGACTTTTTGTACATAGTGGGAAGATAGATATGTCCCTTTAAATAGTATCCACATTTAGTAGATACTTTGTGATTACGATAAGTCTTGCTCGTGCACACACACACACACACACACGTGCATTATCAAACGACTCTTAGCCTGTATTATGTTCTTACACACACATTCCTGGGTGTGCTTCTTTCAGGTTACATTCAGCTTAGGTGTGACATTGTGGAATGTCAAAATAACACTAAATATATGACTTCTTAAAGAAGCGGTAGACATATCCCATCAATAACTTAGCAGTTTTACCTGACCAAGTCTATTGAGTTGGCTTGTTCAGATAACACTCACTAACCTGCACTTTAATTGAGAGTGATGTTTGCGTCTCAGAAATTACTTTTACTAGAACGCAAATTATTAAATCTAAGCAATTAAACCATCTCAAATGTATAATTATGGAGAAAATATAGCAAGCAATACATGTTATGCGATCTTGTTGCATGTGCCCATTTGGAGTTCAAATGCACTACACAAACTACCTGACAAAAATGCAAACAGGAGACAAGTGCAACATGGCTTTATTGTCAAACTGGTTCTTAAGACATGAACTTCTTTGATGCCATTTTAAATCTTCAACTAATTTTGAGTAAAGTGCAGATTCAAAGCAAGTTGCCCTGGGAGTCCATGAATGTCTGTTGTGAACTGTCTTATTAAATACAATCCTAGGTTATGAAAAGCCCTTATAAACCGCACATCTAAAGTTAATGTGTAACAACATCTCACAAAGCATGACCAGTCTTTATAACAAGGCATCACACCCCCCACCCCTTCTCTTCTGCTTCAGATACAATTTGACCGTTGGATATAATTAACTTCTCTCACTAGTATGCTGGCTTCATCTGTGTGCTATAGCCCATAATATCCATCTGTGTGCCACTGAAAATCTGAGTGATGTTAACTAAATGTGTTGAGAAAATAAAGAATGTCTAATAACTCACAACAAACTAACAAACCTGTAAAGTCAGCTTGATTAGTGACCAACACAGGCATTCCTTAAATGGTTGAATATTTGAGCGCATTTGAAGTCACTATGTGTACCAGCTTTTGGAGACATAATTTGGTTTCCACTGCAGTAATGTTCCAGCTCGACAACACTGGTTCACAGTACAAGTGTGGCTGCCAACAGACCATGCTTGTATAGGTTTTACACACGCATGACAATCTTGCAACATTTACACTGCCAATTCTGCTCATCTTTTTTTTTTACTCTATTGTTCTCTCTCACAAACACACTCACAATGACAGTGATGAGGTAAACGGACTGGAAAAATCACAACGAGCGCTGATGCACAGACAAGTGCTGGCACGGAACACAACAGTCTCTCTCCAACAGCCTGGTCTGTGCATAGGAAGAATAAAGCACTTATGGTGTTCGCACGCATTAAAAACCCTTTTCATAAAGCTTTGTTGTACACCATGTTGGGAACGCAACACACCGAATTCACGCCACTCGGCAATATTATAAAAAGGAAAAAGTTAGAGAATGGGTGAATAACTATTGGCAACAGTAATGCGACACTTTAAAAAAAAAAACTATCTATTAAAGAATATAATTAAGGTGAAGTCCCACCACAGTTGCTTTGAGAGAATAGCAGGTGAATTTGAGGCAGGTTGTGGCCAGCATGGAGAAAAATCTCTCAAGGTAAATGAAATAAATAGCATTGTGTAATACTGGGAAAAAAATAAATAATGAAAAAACACACACAAAGTCCAAGCAGTAAACCCGTTGCTCGGTTTGTCCAAACATAGCAATGTGTGTTTCCATGCTAATGCGTTCAAACTGCAGTAAATAGGACTGAGGCCATGAACAGTCATTAACCAGAGCTGTGTACAAGAAAAATGGCGAGGGAAGGTCATGACCGCTTCCGTCGCATTCGTTCGGCGTCTCTCCCAAAAAAATAAAATAAAGAATTCCGTCGTCTCTCTAATATTCAAATGTGGCGCAGTATCACATCTTTGAGTCCACGTGCGCTCTGTGTGGGCAGGCTCATACAGTTTGACTTCTTAGCCAGTTGTCCCCTGTCCGATCCACCATAAAAAAAAATACACACACACACACACACACACTCCATTCTCCTGCTGGCAGGTGTACATGCCGCCCAGTCACTATCTGTGGAGCAGGACGAAGGCCTCCAGCTTTTCGGGGATGTTTCCCCGGTAACGGAGGCCGTGTGTCACGATGACCCTGGCGGCCAAGCACTGCAGCGTGGTGTGGTTGATGGGCTGGACGACGTTCCGGGCCAGCTCCTTCTCGTCCAGCAGGTCGCACGCCGTCTGCTTGGCGGCGTTGGTGCTGTCGAAGTGGGTGCCGCAGGAGATCAGCAGGTTCATTATGTCTGGGTGACCGTTGGAGGCCGCCACATGCAGCGGGCTGGGAAGGGGGGGGACGCGTGAGATGTTATGCAGTGTGCACACACTTTGTCAAAATCACCAAATAGCTCCTCGCATTCCGCAAACTTTGCGCTCTTTTGCGTGCGGGGGAAAAAATAATGATATGGTGCTACATTAGCACTAGAACGCAACCAGGAAGTAATTGCGTTTAACTGTTTACATTGTAGAATTGTTCTTTCAATCGGGTTATAGAACGGGTTATACTACCTGTCTGCTTCGGAATGAAATTTTGATCAGGTTGTCTGTTTCTCTTTTGATCGTTGTGTTTATACGAAGCATTTTCTTTCCATAGGGCATTTAACCCAATTCCAATCGGAATAATATGTATGTAAACGCAGCTACTGGGAGGTGGCACTGCGGAGGGATATTGTTTTGAGCTCAAAGTTAGCAAGCATTCTCGAGAATGACTGATCCTGCCTTTAATGCTTTAACGTTATCTTCAGGGCCTGTGCTCTTAGCAAGGTAAAGGGGAAAACTACGTTTAAAACTTTACTGTCGCCAAGGAGCGCACAGAAAGGGCGGGGTTTAGCTAGCGCTTTTGTTTTGCTAGGAGATAACCAAACCCGGAAACAAATAATTTGCAACTGGCAGTTCTGAGCGGAGAAGAAAAATGCAGCTCAAAAATGTTGCTACCTCCAGCAGGTAATACTATATGTAGCCTATAAAGTTCATGAAACATAGCCTACCAGTAATGCTTCCATGGCGTATGATCCTTACTAATATTTGATAGGAACAGGACGTTATATTATGGAGTTATATCAGGCTATACTGCCCCTGCCCCTCCCCCACCTCACACGGCTTGTGTTGCCACTTGAGCAGCATGCAAAAGTTCACCATGGTCAAACTCTTCGCACACATGCGCGTCAGGACGCGCTGCGCCTCTGCCCAATACACGCAAATTGAATTTCTGAGGCGGACACCGAACTAGACACCTGTTGTCGTCTTCGTCGCGACTGTTGACATCCGCGCCACACTCTAGCAGGACGGAGGCGACGGTCAGCGAGGGGAACTTGCAGACGGGGTAGCGGCCCACGCACGTGGTGTTGCGGTCCACCGCCAGATGCAGTGGGCTGTAGCCGTTCTTGCCACACGGATGGAGCTTCAGGAACCTGCAGACGGAGAGCACACTGTCAGCGTGGACCCAAATCATAGTGGCACTGTACCTTTTCTCCTCTCACACCATTTAGTAGACACTTTAATCCAAAGTGACATACTATACATGTGTCAATTAGCTGTATTGTTCATACAGCAGTTATTGTAAGCAAACTACTTTCTGAGAGGATAATGACAGCAGTGCGTGATGATAATGAGCGCAACAGTGTCATGGCTAACTTTCCTCCAGGTATAAGTTTTACAACTGCACAATGTACATTCTTCATTTATATAGCCATTTTACAACATACATTACCTATTAAAATGTTGTCCGCTATTGCAAGCTAATTGTAAGCCAATACGTTGTCAAAAATCACCAAATATCTCCCTGCATTCTGTTAGCTTACCGTTCTGATACTTCTACACAGCCCTGGCTCCGTAAAGGGAAACATAAGTAGGCGAACACCGCTCACAACAATGCCCTAGGCTTTGCCATGCATTTTCAATGGGTTGGGGCAAATCAAACTCTCTCTGTAGCTCTAGCATGCGCTCTCCAGAATGACCAACCCTGTCTTTAAATGTATCATGCAATTCCCAGAAATAATTGCTATGAGTATGTACCAACAATGACGTGCTTAATAGTCTAAGAACTTATTTCACCACACACACACCTATAAATAGTTTCCTTCTTGAAGTGGTCCTGCTCTGCAGTGCATGGCACCTTCTCCAGGAGGCAGATGAGGTGGAGGATGATGGAGAGGGCCTTGCTGAGCTGGGCCGGGTCCGGGGGCGCGGGCCCCGTCTGCTTGACGGCCCGCTCGATCTCCAGCGCGCTCTTGGTCAGGATGCCCATCAGGTCCTGGAAGGACACGGTGGTGCCCAGCAGACCCTTGGCCCGGTCCTGGAGCATGAATGAGAAGAGCTCGGCGAACGACAGCAGGCTGGAGGCCGTCATGGGGCTCAGCGGGTCCAGGTTGCTCTGCTGCATGTCCAGTGCGTACTTCCACAGGTTGATGCAGCGCTCGAAGTTCCCCGAGTCGGCGTAGACGGCGCCGCGGTAGCGGATGTAGTAAGAGGTGTCCGGGTGCTGCGGGCCGAGGATGCGCTCACGGATCAGGAGAGCCTGCATGCGCATCTCGTCCGGGTCAGAGATCAGCCCGTCCAGCTCCTCACCATTGGTCACCTAAGAAAAGGTCAACGGATACGTTTTGCAACGACTACGAACAGGAAGTACTACGGGCCCTGCGTTCAGAGTGCTGGAACGTCTGCTACATGTTCAATGGACACTAACCGCAGTGGACTGACCGCAGGTTTCAAACCGGGGTGGAGTTGGGCTGTAGGAGGACATGGCTAACTACAACGACGCGCTCGTGTTTTACTGCTGCTTCAGCCGTACAGATGCACAAGATGATTAACCGCTAAATCGCCTCCACATTTAAGACATGTTCACAATGTTTGTGTGAAGATATCACGATTCAGAATTGAATTTCAAAATGGCGTACATTTAAGATGAAATAATAATAATGAATGGGACATTTGAGCCAACTAAATAATGATGACATATTCACACATGAGCAACTTATAGGGTCCAAATATGCAGCTACACTTCTAAAATGTCATTGAGCAACACTCTCCACCGCCACTAAATGGAGCATATATATTTTTGAAAATAGTTCAGGAACATTTTCTAGGAAACATGTCGTTTAGTAAAAAACTACGAGTTCAAACAGTTTTGAAAAAAGGTCATCGAGTGTGTGGGAGTGACCGCTTCACTTCCTTATAAGGCTTCTTGGAACCCACACTCACCTCCCTAGCGTAGTCATATGCCATGACAAGCTGCTTCGCTTCCAGCTTGTGGACAACGTTGTTGCTGTTCGTGTACCGGAGGTCCATGGCCCTCTTCCAGTACTTCAGAGCTCCGAGCAAATCTCGTTTTTTGTCCACAAACGTGGCTCCCAGGAGCTCCAGCGCGTCGATGCGTTCACTGTGGCTTGTCTGCGGAGGGGAGATCGACATCATCAGCTGAAAATGGTTCCGTCCATTGTTGTCATTTCTCAACGGCTGCACAATCACTTCTCCCACAGAGGCTAGCAGCTTTAGAGAAATTGAAATATGATCAGTATTAACAATACAGTGTGGAAATTCCAGGGTAGTTACTAGAAGCTTTAACTGGTTCTACATATTTGAGCTTGTGGAGTATACGTTCACATTCATCTTGTTGGACCAGTTAAAAAGGTGGAGTCAGCGATGTTAGAGAACGATTATTTGAACTCTAAACAAAAGCACCTCGCCCTCCCTTCAGAGTGCTCCCTCAGAAGTACCGCCTTCCCCCACAAACGCAATGGACAGACATCGCCGCGGCAAGGATGTTGTGTGGTGCAGTCTGCAGGAGTGATTTGCTTGAATTTGACAAAAAGGTGCATCAGCTAACTGTTGCTGACCTCACCTTTAACTAAATTACACCTTTATACTTAATTTTGCCATGTTTAAAAGGCACTCTAATGCATTTTTAATTGCGGCAGCCAAATCTAATCAACAGGACAACATAAAACAGTCTGATCCAAGTGGGAATAGATGCCCATCTTTGTCCAGCTGACAGCTGGAGCGTCATTGGAGCGTCATTAGCCCCAACAGGACACCAAGGGGCGTGGAGCCTCTGACCTGCTGATGCGTCGTCAGGAAGTCCACGATGTTGGTGTGGCCGGTGACGCTGGCGGAGAGGAGGGGTGTCATGCCGTAGCCGTCCCGCTCCATGGTGGCGCCGTACTGCAGCAGCAGCCGCATGATCTCTAGACTGCCCGACTCCGCGCAGTCGTGGAGGGCCGTGTTGCCTTGGGAACAATGGGTGGGGTGGGAGGAGAAGCCTCAATGAGATAATAGCATTATTTAACAAACTTTTTTATTTTAACTGACCATTCACAGTAACTAAGTGCACAAATGCCCAATGCTGGTCGTTTTAACATCCATGGCCTCTTTCACTCTCAGTACTGTGATAGGTCCAGACACTCTCAGTACTGTGTTAGGACAATCACAGACTTTGCTCCCTTGTGGCACCCCCAAAAAAAATGGAATTAGCCCATATTTGGTAGCCTACTACTGCAAACTGCCTTGACGCAACTGGTGTCGTGTCAAGTTGTGAGCAAACAGATGGCAGAGGTCTCGAATGGGCAGTGGTGAGAAGGTAGTTTAATGTCTCCTCCGTGTTAAGGGCCTCTAAGGTACTTCTCAATTTCCAGTGTTTTATTTTACCCATTTTGTGAGTAGCTAGGCAGTGGAGCTTTCCAGGACTGACTAAATGCAATCTGGAGCATCAGTTAAGTGCTGAGCACAGAGCAAGCCAATAAGGTGCTGTAACCCCTTTAAAAAAAAAGGAAATCTGCTGCATGACAGATTGCTGTTAAATGACAAATTGTTGTGACGAAGGAGGAGGAAAAACAAAGAAGAAAAAAAAAAAAAAAAAAAAAACACTAAAAGAAACATTTTTCGGGGGTTAATTTACAATTGAGCAACAACAACTTCAAATAACGAATTCATTTTAAATCAGGGTGATTGTGTTGTGTGCCTCAAGCTTTATATTGATGTTGTAGAAGAGCGGCTGTAATAATTGTATTCTGAATGACTTGTTCACTAGACATACATACAGCCTATACTAGCGCGTGGGGGGGGGGGGGG
>JAODTR010006223.1:0-10911 GCA_025399935.1 Amblyopsis rosae
GAAATCTCTATAGAAACTCCATGATTCATTTTGTCAAATGCTTTTTTAAGCCTAGAAAAACAACACCATCTCCTCCAACATTGACTTTTTTTACGAATAATTGGCTGTTTCTGATGACTGATATGAAAGCCGAACTGATTTGGATGTAAAATATAAGATCTGGTATTTAAATGATTTATAATTTGTTCTGAAACAAGTTATTCTGCCACCGGCAGAATACTAATGGGTCTGTAGTTGCTGGTGGAGAGACAATCACCTCAAATATAATAAAGACTGCAATTGATTTCCACATCATAGGGAACATTCCCTGAGTAATTGAAAAGGCTACAATTGTCGTAATTGGGTATACTAGTGATTCAGAGAGTTCTTTCTAACTGTTCAAAACTTAATTCCAATGACATCATAAGCTCAAGATGGCCTAAGTAATATAATAACTCTCATAACATCTGACTATTAGATTTTATGTTGAAAGCAGGTTCTGTCTGACTTAACAGGGAGTATTCTTATGCATAGAAGAAAAATTGTGACAATATTTTCCACTGAATCAATTAAATAATTATTGAGAGCATCATCTACTTCATCTGCCTTGTTCAAGAATTTTGTATCAATGAGGAGATGAGTTAAATTTATTTTATATTATTATAATTTTGTCTCATTAGCTAATTTAACTGTGTCCAAATTGCTTTAGTAATTACCTCCTGTTTTTTCTACTATACACAGAAAGAAGTTGGCTTTAGGTAACCATAGCTATTTAACTATATTCCATAATGTAAACATTAACCATAAGCCCTTTTCTATTTTCTACATCAAGGCATTAATATTCCGCAATAATTCATCCTTAACAAGATTGACCAGTGAATAAAGAACTGTTGTACTCACTAACCCAGTAAAGCTGTTCATTTAAAACCTCTTTGTGACCTATAAGACAATTTGGCAAGTTGACAAGTAGGTTTTCAGATTAAATGCATTGCTAGGCTAATAAAATATAGCAATTTGGCAAAATTGTAGGTCATGTGTATTGTAGATCAATGGCATTTCACACAGAGACTATTAAATGTTATCATTGGCAAGAATCCAACTTGTGACAGCTTTACGCATGAAACAGCGTTTCTATAGCTCAAAGTTCTGTTTGCTCTGATTAATGTGCTAGATTATCATCCAATTTATCAAAGACATTTTTATATAGTGGCAACAAATCCTGTGAAAGGTGTGAAGTATAATAACTGTTGGAAATTGTTAGCACCCAGCTATCCAATATGATCAAATATGTTCTATGATAATGCAAGTAGTCAGGAAATGCCATGTCTTTGGCCTATTGACACCCTAATAAGGGGGAGGATTGAGACATTTTAGTTTAAAGCATTGATTAGTTTAGTATTTTTATGTTATGTGATTTTAAATGGACGTGCTGGAGAAGTGTGTGGGGCCTTCTACAGGAAAGGTTACGGGCGGAGAAGCAAGAGAGGCTCATCGCACCCAGAGGGTGTTGCTGACTGGGAGCAGAAGGTTGTTTGACCTTGTTTTCTAGCTTCAGTTATGTGGTAAGGATATGCCCAAATGTTGTCGTTATGGACATTGTTGCTTTTAGACAGGAGTCACAAATCCCCCAATCACCCAACAAATGAAGTGGTAAAAAGAAGAAACCACAACAAAAACAGTAATCTGATTTGGATCAGCATTTCATCACTCAAAAGCAACTTAAATAGCATTTCCATCCATCCATCTTCATCGGCTTATCCGGAGTCGGGTCTCGGGGGCAGCAGCTCCAGCAGGGGACCCCAAACCTCTGACAAGCTCTGACTGGGGGAGGCGTGCAGGCCAGTATGGAGATATAATCCCAGAGCCCTCCTCCCAGCTGGACGTGCCTAGAACACCTCCTAAGGGAGGCGCACCTTACCAGATGCCAATACCACCTCAACTGGCTCCTTTCGAATGAGTAGCAGCTGTACACCCAGTTCCTCACGGATAGCTGAGCTTCTCACCCTACAGTATCTCTAAGGGAGAAGCCAGCCACCCTCCTGAGAAAACCCATTTCGGCCACTTGTACCCGTGATCTTGTTCTTTCGGTCATGACCCACCCTGCATGACCATAGGTGAGGGTAGGAACGGAAGATCGAGAGCTTTGCTTTCCGGCTCAGCTCTCTTTTCATCACAATGGTGCAATAAAGCGATTGCAATATCACTCCCGCTGCATCCGATTCTTCGGCCAATCTTCCACTCCAATGTCCCCTCGCTCACGAACAAGACCTTGAGGTACTTAAACTACTTCACTTGGGGTAAGGACTCATTCCCTACCTGGAGTAGGCACTCCAATAGAATTAAATAGAATTTATCATGACCAAATTCCTTTGGATTAACCTCTATACATCCATACATCCTCATCCGCTTATCTTTCGAATCAAAGGATCAGATGATCTACTCCTAGTCGCCCAATGGAATTCTAGAGTAATACCGCTCTCACTGCTCCGATTCTCTGGCCAATCTCTCTCATGTTCAGTTATAATAAGTCACCATTTTCAGTTTACGTATTTTATGTGGGCGGTCCCTTGACAGTTATATAAGTTGAATGCAACCCTAACGCTGCTCACAGGTCACTCAAACAAAGCAGTTAACATCTTGATAGTACACTTGATAGTACGCTAGCAGAACAAATAGGTTATTTGAAATAATGGGTGTCATTGAATCATTTCTTCAGTCTAACAGCTCAGTGTACCTGCTAGGGGCTCTACTGTTCCTGGTGGTTCTCTATCTCTTCTCTTCCAAGTCCAGGTCTCAGGAGGGTGAGGGCAAGGAGCCCCCAGGGCCCAGACCTCTTCCCCTGCTTGGCAACCTGCTACAGCTGGATCTCAAGAGGACCTACTACAGTCTTTTTGAGGTAAGACAGAGCCACAGACTGCTTACTATTAATGCGTCTGACAATAGCCAATGTACAATTATAGAAATAAACACTCTTATGACTTATATTTAGTACATTTGTAAATAGCTGAATAGGTAAAGCAAACAGTATTCTCTCATAATAGTGACAAATGCAATCAGGAATACTTTTACATTGTACATTTTACAACATACATTAGCTTACATGTTATAATTATGAATATAATTCAGTCCTAAAATAATTGCTAACAACAGCCTAAATAAAATATGAAAAAAATCTGCTAAAGCACCTTAAATTTACTATATTGTACAGTATTTTTGATTTTCCATGTTCACATAATCTACATGTTCCATAATGTTGAAATACGTTGGATATATAAAATATGAATGGTATGTGCTCTTGGTCTCAGCTTTCCAAAAAATATGGCACAGTGTTCACTGTCTATTTTGGACCGAAGAAAGTTGTTGTCTTGGCCGGGTACAAGACAGTGAAAGATGCTTTGGTGAACCATGCAGAGGAATTTGGAGACAGAGAGATCTCTCCAATAACAAATGAGTTCAATAAAGGACATGGTATGAATGTCATGAAATGTAAATACTATTTTTGGGTAAAATATTAGACAAACCTAATTTAAACATTATGTACAGTAAGTTAACAATTCTGACACTGTATATTGTGCTACACAGTAATTGTTTGTCTTTATTTAACTAAAAAAAGGAATTGTATTTGCCAATGGGGAATCTTGGAAAGAGATGAGGCGTTTTGCCCTGACCAACCTGAGAGACTTTGGGATGGGCAAGAAGACAGCAGAGGATAAAATCATAGAAGAAAGTCAAAACCTCATAGAGGTTTTTGAGACACATAAAGGTAACTTTTATATTATAGCCAGTCACCAATTTTAGAAATCAGCTCTAATATCTAGTCTTTTTTTATTGTTGCAGGCCAGGCATTCGACACCACCCAGTCAGTAAACTATGCTGTTTCAAACATAATCTGCTCCATTGTCTATGGCAGCAGATTTGAATACAATGATCCAGAATTCACTAATATGGTAGACCGTGCAAATGAGAATATCCGGATCCTGGGCTCCCCTGAAACGCAGGTGCATGTTACAGAAACGTTCACCATGGAATACAGTAACAAAATAATGTTCAATATTAACATTAACTTTGCTATTTAATAGCTGTACAACGTCTTCCCATGGATGGGCAAATGGTTTGGGAACTTGAAGAAGTCAACAATTAATATAATAGCTAACAAGAAACAGATGAAGGAATTAACCGAAGGTTTACAGCAGACTCTGAACCCCAACATGTCCAGAGGGTTCATTGATTCTTTTCTGGTCCGCAAGCAAGCTATGGAGGTATGAAAATATAATACCATTAGACTATAGCACTGATATTACTCTGTGTGCGTGTGCGTGTGTTTGTGTTTAGATTTTTTAATTTTATTATGATTTACATGATAGTCTAGTCCAGAGGTCTTAAATGTTTTTCAGGACAAGGACCCTTTGGCTGATAGAAACATGGCACATGGGACCGCCTATCACATTGTATATGTATAAAATATATGGTATAAAATAGTTAGTTGCCGGGCCAACAATAATGTGTATGGCGGCCTATAAAATTAGGCCACTATTTTAAGCCACCCACTACGGACTGATGGGACGTACACGTTACATATCCCTTTACAGCCGGATGGGATGTCTGTGTTACATTTGCATTCATGTGATCATCTTTTTATTCACGTTTGCATTTAAATGCATTGTGGTAGGCTGAAATGCATTGACAACACATTATACAGACTGAACAGTATTGTGGTAAACAAAGTAAAAAAAAATTCCGCCTTTATTTATTGTGGATTTTTTAATGATTTTATTGTATTGAAGTATGATAATTTCTGACAAATTTATGTTGATGTGGATTTTTTTTAAAGTGTATAATTACTATTAGACACACATTACATTTTATTGTTAAAGCCAACGCTGTCAGCTCTCAAATGCTTTTTATTTGATGTATTCATCTGTTACACAGGCTGAGAAATGTTTATCAGTAAAATATCAACAAAAAAAGTGTACATTTATAGAATTGTTAGATTCATATAATATAATAATGTAACCTGACATGCCAGATTAATTCTGAAACTCCATCTGGGGAGCCGTATTGACATCGTACATCATTTGTGAAGGGCAGGTACTTTAAAAAATAAATATTGGCAGTTGATTGGATGAAGCAGCTGGTCATTTTCGCTGTAGCAATGCTAAACCATGCCTGTATAACTATAACGCTGATTGGAAAGTTCATTCACTACTCGGACACATTAAAAAGTATTCCTAGTAGCTTTCCAGACTGATTCTCACAGCAAAAATATAAACAGAATCTCACATGATCATGATGGTCTCGCGAGGCTAATAATAATGGCCATCGATCTAGATTTTGTTGATATGATGCTGTAAGATAATTTAATTAAATTAACATTTAAAATGTTTAATTTAAACATATTTATTATGTTTAACTAGGAATCTGGGAATGTGAACTCTCACTTCCATGAAGAAAATCTTTTGTCAACTGTTGCCAATCTATTTGTTGCTGGTACGGACACAACAGGAACTACATTGAGATGGTGTATTCTGCTTATGGCCAAGTATCCAAAAATACAGGGTAAGAATCTGCCACACACACTTCTGCATTTAGGTGTTACCATGATATAATTAACAATGACCTTGTTTACAAAAGTAAAATGATATGTCCTTTACCCATAGCCTACCTCTACTTTGATATTTCCTAACCAGATTTGCACAACATTTTATTGCTTTGGCATAGGGCTATGTTTTTATTTGCAGCTGCCATAATCTTTTGTACAGCCACATTAGACAAAAACGATTTTAAGTTGAAAAAAGTAATTGTGGATCTTGTGATCTTAGTCATATGACCAACTCAACCCACTCAAGTTACTTAAAATACAATCATTAAACAACCATTATGCAACATAGGAGTGGTTTCTGTAATCTTAAATTCACACTGCACCTATTGCACGAAGTACATCTCGTTATCCTTCTGATACCACCTGATTTCGCAAGCTATAGTTTGGTGAGTATCAGTCTGGAACTCTTCAATTCAAATGTGATTGTCATAAAGGCAGTTATAATATATACCAAAATTGCTTACAAACATCTCGACTTCCTACCATCCAGACTAATACTTGCAGCAAAATGCAATGGAGCTCGCGAGATCAGGACAACTCCATGTTCATTCCAAATTAATAATATTATGCAACTATAGGATTTAACTTGTGCCAACAAAATGTTTACACCTGGTTAACACTGGTTTTACATTACACACAGTCTACCTTAGTATGCTTGTAAACATGACTTATTAATTATTAAACCTTTATACGGCCTGGCTAGGGATATATCATTTTAACCATAAAACATTTAGCAACAGAGAAGTAATCTGGGCTGCAGGATCATAGAGTTTAACCCCCAGGCCTTTTCATAAGTCCATCCTTCTTATGGTAGAATATACTAGTGGTTATGGTGGTCATCTCCCACTCAAACGGTTATGGGGTCATCATCAACAAGTCTGGTCTACCTATCAGCATTACTGAGCAAGATGCCTAAAGCCCCTTTCTTCACCTCAATACATTGTAGGTGACCAAATGACCTAATTGTACAGAATTTCTGTCTCCAGACCAGGTCCAGGAGGAGCTGAGCAGGGTGATAGGGAGTCGTCAGGTCCAGGTAGAAGACAGGAAGAACCTGCCCTACACTGATGCTGTCATCCATGAGACCCAGAGACTGGCCAACATTGCCCCCATGGCAATCCCTCATGTGACCACCCAAGATGTCACCTTCCATGGATACTTTATTAAGAAGGTCTGCCTTATTCATTAAAATAGTTACCATCATGTAATGCCTGCATAAATGCAGTATAGCCTATGGCTTACTTCATTTTTGTGCTTTTCCACTGCTGGTACCAGCTCAACTCAACTTGCCTTTTTGGCTTTTCCATTGGGCAAAAGTTGGTACTTTTTCTAGTTCCTGCTTTGTTGAGGTTCCAAGCGAGCTGAGGCGATACCAAAATGTTACGTGACAACAATGCAGACTACTGATTGGATTAAATAGTTATTGTGCAACACGAACATACATAGACTACGGCAAATACTGAAGCCTATAGCGCAGCCACAACTTTTATTTACCTTTTAATAAATGGCAAGACTCAAAAACCCGGCGTGATCAATTGAGGAAGTGAAGATTGTTCTCAGTTGTCTACTGAGAGCTGGACAGGGCAATTCACGTAAGTGAAGGTTGACCAAGATGTCTATGAACTGTTGGCTGCACACGGCTATCGAAGGACATTCCAACTAGGGACATGTTCCAAAATGTATAATGGACTACCGATGCAGGATTGGTTCGAACACCGCCATCGCTATGGCGACCAGGTACAATTGAGTGGGTAGTATCTGCAGTGAAAAAAAGACCTGTGCCGAGGCGAGTAGCATTGAGTAGAGCTGTGGCGAGTAGATTGGAGTAGAGCTCATACTATGCAATGGAAAAGCTTCCTAAAGCGAGTAGAGGCGAGGCGGGTAGAATCGAGCTGGTACCAGCAGTGGAAAAGCGGTGTGGAGATCTGTGTATTTATGTCTCTACAGGGGACCACAGTGTTTCCTCTTTTGACATCTGTCTTGCTCGATGAGAGTGAATGGGAGACCCCGCACACATATAATCCTTCCCACTTTCTGGGAAAAGATGGGAAGTTTGTCAAGAGAGATGCCTTCATACCGTTCTCTGCAGGTAAGCAAATTCAGTTAGTTTGAATGGAAGACAATTAAGTATTTTTAATGTAAATAGAATAATATTTAATAATAAAAAAAGATGACCTCCCTTCCCCCCTCCAATATTGTGCAGCTTTTTAGCCGTGGCAATTAGAAGCAAACAATCACATGACGTCTTCGTGGCCCTTTGTAAATCACTTCCTACTCGTTGGAATACTTTTCTGATGTCTGTGGATTTATTTGAAAATAATTTGCCAACTTCTTAAATGTTCATACATTTTCTCTGCCATTAATATGCTATTATTATTAGATTGGCCATGGCATTGCATATGGTTTTTAATAACATTTTAAAATGTATACATTTTACAATTACATAATAGTCAAAACATTTTAATGCATGTTTGACCTCAATGCTAATGAGATCAAGCGGCCCCACTCCCCTGTGAAATTTAGCACCCCGTGTACCTCAGGTTGGGACTCACTGCTCTAAATAGATAAAAGACTATATTCATTTTGACATACATGTAATTTTGTTAAAATTATACTGTTTTACATGCATCTCTAATGATGTCCCTAGGGCAAAAAATGCAAAATGAAATGAAAATAGAAAACATTTGGGGCCATGAGTACACACACACACATGTATTTTAGATCACGCTGAGAAAGCCCTTGTTCCCTTTAGGACGGAGGGCGTGTCTCGGAGAGAGCCTGGCCCGGATGGAGCTCTTCCTGTTCTTCACCTCCCTTCTCCAGCGCTTTCGATTCACTCCTCCACCTGGAGTAACAGAGGATGAGCTGGACCTGACACCATCTGTGGGCTTCACCCTTAATCCTTCACCTCACAAGCTATGTGCTGTCAGTCGAGTCTGAGGATAAGGACTCAAACTTGTATATATTATTCCACAGAAAAATCATTTTAGTATGTTAAGTATTTTGTATGTTGTCTGTTCTATTACTGTTCATTACCCCAGCCAAATTAAGGCAGAAGACTGTTCTTCAAAAGTGAAAGAATGTATTTAATATAAAATTGTGCAATTTAAACAAATGTGTTTTGTTTCCTTTCCTGCGTTTGCAGCCTCATTGGATTAACAGGAATTATATTTTTAGATACACTATATTGCCAAAAGTTTTGGGACGCCTGCCTTTACATGCACATGAAGGTTAATGACATCCCATTCTTAATCCGTAAGGTTTAATATGGAGTTGGCCCACCCTTTGCAGCTATAACAGGTTCAACTCTTCTGGGAGGGCTGTCCACAAGGAGTATGTTCATGAGAATTTTTGACCATTCTGCTAGAAGCGCAGTTGTGAGTTTAGGCATAGATGTTGGATGAGAAGGCCTGGATGAGAGGATGTTGGATGAGAATGCTCTAATGCATCCACGGTGTTCTGTCGGTTTGAGGTCAGGACTCTGCAGGCCAGTCAATTTCCTCCACACCTAACTCGCTCATCCATGTCTTTATGGACCTTGCTTTGTGCACTGGTGCGGTCATGTTGAAACAGGAAGGGGCCATCCCCAAACTGTTTCCGTAAAGTTGGAAGGATGAAATTGTCCAAAATGTCTTAGTATGCTGAAGCATTAACAGTTTCTTTCACTGGAACTAAGGGGCCTGAATTCAATGATTCGGAGGGGTGTCCCAATACTTTTGGCAATATAGTATAGATAGATAGATTTTTTATTTCATAAGGTAATTAAGTGCATTTTTATTCAAGGTTTGCTAGCTGCCCCTACTTTTGAGGGAGCACCCATATGGCATTGAAGAGGTGTTTTGATCAATCTCAAATATCAAAATTTTTCTCCAGAATCACTGACTACACCTTTAACTATCTGAGTGTTTTTTTTACATTGTGTGGCTGCTGTTTTTTGATACAGGGCATCTTGTATTTGATTTTAAAATACATTTTGATGTATTGCCAGACCCTTGTTGTTGATAATCAAAGCTGTTACCTAAGATGGCAAAAAATGCTATTTTCCTTTAAACAAACGCTCTTGGTCAATGACGCCTCTCGGTGATTGAACACCTAGTGAGATATGAATGCTGCTTATTAGTGAACTTAATTTTGGATGAAATATGAGTGGCACGTCACCTGTTCGTACGTAGGTTCTATAGTTCAGTAAGTGGTGAGCTACACAACTGATTACACATTTTCAGGAAGAAAAGGTTTCAAATGTGTTCAAATGATAATTTCATTAATCTTAAAGAAACAATTTTTTTTCTTTATATTTTACAATAAGCATAAAATCCTTTTGATGCTATTCTTTGACTTGTAATAGGGAGAATAAGTCTTAGTTATGTGCTTATGTGCTCAAGAAACCAGATACTGCACTATGTAACTTTGGTGTCCTGGCTGGTACACCTTTCACAAACAGACTGCATATGAGTATGTGTGGAAGGAATAGATTAAAATACCTGACAAGAGTAAATCATGGACTGGCTTTTACTGCTGGAGTAATCAAATGCATGCCGTTGCAAACATTATACTGTGGTCTAGGCTACTGTATTGTCCTTTATGACGTTAGCTGTAGGCTAATGATGTGTGGCGGAAAGTAGGAAAACAATGATAATCCGATAGAATTGTACATCCAAAGATTGTCAGTCATTTTATTGTATGTAGTACCCTATGGTGCCAAGAGGAGCTATTCCCTGGTTAGTATACTTTATAGGCTATGAGTTTACACGCAGCGATGGCTTCTTAAGATTACCTTACACTAGAGGACTTTGAAATGACTTTAGAAAGACTTTGAAAATACTCAAATCTGACACCCTCACACATCTAAAGACAAGGTGTCGTCATAGTCACAGCTTTTTTAGTATAGCATGAGAGTTTGCGCTGCACACCCCAGGTCCATAGGCTACAGTGTAGGGCTGGGCGATTTGAGCAAACATTTAACAATAGCTAGCACATTCTAATAATGAAATAGCCTATTATAAATCTGCAAACACTTATTTGGCCACAATTCGGTTACCTCACAAAGACACACCTTTGCTATTATCACGGACAATTAGATGCATTTACACCTTATGACCTGTTATGTCTCATTCCAAACAAAAGCAGAGTAGACAACGACTTATTAAAACTATGTGATGCAGCTAAAAGTCTGCAGTCCGCGGGAGCGGGCTTGATCACTTTTTATGAGGAAGTCACTTTTGGTTGGAGGTTTTCTACAACCTCAAAAGGTACATACAGGCTTTTAACTGAACTGTATGGACTGTACTAATTGTATTTTATTTATTAGTTCATTTATTTTAAACTTCATATAT
>JAODTR010006224.1:0-10911 GCA_025399935.1 Amblyopsis rosae
GTGAGTAAAGTTCTTCTTTTGGAAAGTCACTAGTGTGGACGCGTTTCATTACACCCACGAGTGAGATACAACAGTATCATCTCTAAACACGTGCTTGACTGCCTTTTTGACTTGATTTTCGTTCCTACCCTCAGCTATGGTCATGATGGGTGGGTCATGACCGAATACTAGATCACGGTACAAGTGGCCGAAATGGGTTTCCTCAGGAGGGTGGCGGGCGTCTTCCTTAGAGATAGGGTGAGAAGCTTGGCTATCCGTGAGGAACTCAGAGTAGAGCAACTGCTCCTTTGCGTCGAAAGGAGCCAGTTGAAGTGGTCCTGGATGCCTCCCTAGGGAGGTGTTCAAGGCAGCTGGGAGGAGGCCTCGGGGAAGACCCAGGACTAGGTGGAGAGATCATATCTCCACACTGGCCTGGGAACGCCTCTGGAAAAGATTGGTAAAAGTTAAAGTACTGATTCAACTTCTGTACTCAAGTAAAAGTAAAAATGTACAGGCTCTAAAAAAGTACTGAAAAGTTAAAAGTATAACTTTGCTAAGTACAACGTTTGCACCAGTTGTTTCTATGCATTAGCTAACTGAACCTTGATAAGACATTAATGTTTTAATAATATATTATAACAGAATCAATCCTAGACCAAAAACTCTTCACACGTTGAGCACAGCAGCAGTATGTGGCTTAAACTGGATTGTTTTGCATTAGAGACTCTACATCTTTCAAATTTCATGGATTCCTTTCTCTCAGACACAGCCGCCACCATATAGGCTACAAGACAATTGGCACATTTATATACTCTTTTCAACACAAACATTCATTCAAACCCTAACATAACCCTAAATACAAACAGATTGAAATTGCATAATATCTGTATATTATATGATAAGTGTATATTACAATTAATATTTAGAACAATTAGACTAACCACAACTGTTTCCCATTGTATCATATTGCCAGGAATGGATCATGACTAAATATGATTTCCTAAGTGTATTGTCCAACATGACATACAATGTGATGTGATGTGTGAGAACCTGTGGCTAAATAAGATAGAGTTGACACCGCTACTACATCTGTAGATGGTGTATAGTCGACAGATTCAATATACATTTTTCTGTCTCTCGCTTATAATTCAGGTAAATATGAATGAATTACAGTAGCTTATATTGTGGAGCTCATGGTTTTCGTATTTTCTTCTCTTTTTGCCCAATCGATTTAGGTTGAAAGCAATCTTGATTATATTGGAAAGGCGCTCCCAATTATGCAAAATGAATCAACAATTCCTCTCAATTGTTTTTGAGGGCATTAACACTTAAGTAACTAGCCTGTTTTAAAAATGTAATGAGTAGAAGTACATATTTGTGTTAAATGTAAGGAGTAAAAGTTAAAAGGTTTCAGAAAAATAAATACTTGAGTAAAATACAGATACCTGAAAAAGCTACTTAAGTACAGTAGTATTTACCTGTAAGTATTTTTTTACTTTCCAGCTCTGCAAAGCAGATATCCCACCACAAGCCACTGTATGAAATGGGAAGTAAACTTGACATTTACTAAATAAACAAATGTTTACACCAGTTAACCTCCATGAAAATCGTATAAAGTAGCCTATTTTTTAAATTGTCTGGTGCATAAAAGGTAAATCCCAGCACAAAATGAGCTAAACTCAAATCAAATAGCAAGATGTAGGTTGCAGATGTACAGTAGTACAGATATAAAATACTGAATTGCAAATATGCACATGACCAGCACATACAAATACAAATGGATGGAACTACTACATGTAACATGACATTTATAGAGAAAGTGTGTATTTCCTAACCATAGTATTGGGCCTGCACCCATGCACGTTCACAATAACGAGATACGTGCCTATATTCAACAGAGCATAATTAGCCTGGTGTAACCAGACACAATATTCACTTTGTGAACAGTAATATAACATAAAAAAACAAACATTTTGAGCAGAGACCAATAGTTGTGCAGAGCCAGGATAGAGCCCCAAGTACCCTTCAGGAATAGGAGGACAATGTTTTATGTTTTGTGAAAAACACTTTTATCTTCCTTAGTGATTTGATAGAATATGGCTGTCATATTACAAAATAGGGGAATTTTCATTTTCTGCTATATTTTCTGTTCCTTTAATGTTCTGGTAAATCAACCACTTTGAGTGTGTGAATACCTACAATGATTTGCAAACAGATACTTCTTTTATCTGGTGAGATTATACATTACATTTGTTTAAATGCATGACAATCTACTTTGGTTGCAATAATAATAGTAATAATAATAAATACATCCCTGCTTCTCAGAACTGTTTCCACTTCCTGTTTTTACTATGGTCATATTGCTCAACAATGACAACATTCTTTGTGTTGATGATAGTATTAAATCTAGCGTGTTGTAAATACATAATATGTACATACAGTAATTATTAAAGGGACAATCATTGACTCTGTGCCCCACATTTGGCTGTAGGAGAAGGGAATTGTTTGTGTGTGCGTTCGTGCGTGTGGTGGGGAAGGTGGTAAATACAATGTACTGTTACTAACCAAAACAATGTTCAAATTAGGAATCCTATACCTTCAGTCAAAAAGTGCATATACTCTACAGTAGTATGATCAAAGAATCCACAACTGTAAATATCTATGATAAGACAGATTCTTCTCAACAGGACCTGGAGTGTCTTTCTGAATACCTAGTCTCAGAAGAATGCCTTAGTCTCTGTCTACAGTATTCTCATCCCAGATCATCATAGTCCTCTTCGTCATCAGGCATTCCTATGTCATCGTAGTCTTCTGTGGAGATGGTGCCTAGACTGATGCATTTATCTCTGGCCGACCGCTGGATGGTGGGCGACGATTGGAGAATGGTTTCTTCTTCCACTACTTCAACGTAGTCAGGAAGTTCGGGGATCTCCTCATAGCTGTCAGCATCTGATGAAGGTAATGGACGTTCTGAGAGTTGTACAGTGGTCGTGTGCAGTGTGATTATAAAAGGTGTTTGTTGCTGTTGATTTCAGCTCAAGATGCCGCGTTGTTGGACATATCCGTGTTTTCTACCATAGCATCTTATCCTATCCTACGTTTGTGGAAAGTGTATCTCAACTAAAGTATTGCCTGCCTATTGTTCTTTCACCTAATTGTTACTGACAATGTCTGCAATGTTGTCCACATAATAATATAATCATATTTGCTGCAATTCAGTTCTGACTGTCCAGTGGTGTAATGTGATCCTATTTCAAAATAGAGAGGTTGTGTTTTTGGTAGAATAACTCTCTCTATGTAATGCTAGCCTAGCATAGCTTGCCTGTAAGGAACTGCGTCCTTGGGGGTAGAGGTGGCACATGCTGTTCAATATTTCTGGTATGATATTTGTTGCTTCTGAAAAATAGAGAGACATCAGCATGTGCCCTGGTAGTTTTATTTCATATACAGTCCATGGATTCTAATTGCAAAATTATATACTTACTGTAATATACTTACGGGGCATAGAATTTAGGGGTGACTCCAAATTCAAAAGATTTTGACGTAACTATGACAAAAGAAGATAGTGACATACTGTAGCTTAGCTTCACGTGCAAAGAAAAACAAATGATGCAAACACAAAATAATGTTTTGCTTTGTGGGAATTGCATATTGAAACATTTATCATATTTGGTCATATACATAGCAATTAAATACATATCATGTGTCCTTATTATCATGATTACAATAACTTACAAGCATATACAGAAGATATCCAACATACCTTCATCGTGTATACACTTGTTGTTGATTATAATAAAGATTATGATTATTACCATAGACCCCAAAAACACTCCAACTATAACCCACAACCACACGAATTCATATAAAATACCCCTGGGGTCAGCCATCTGCAGAAAATAAATGTTAGTTAATAGTTATACTTTGTTATTATCAGTATAAACAATAATTTGACACCTGTTATTAAATGTTGTATAGCTTGCCTTGAAGTTGCAAGACTGGAAAGAAAATTACTTCCCTTTTTCTTGCCTGATTAAGTCTCAGGGTTTATTTTGGCACACTAGATGTCTGCTGAAAAAAAAAATGTAACTAAAACATTTGTGAAGATGTATATTTATTATTGATTAAACAAACAATAATAAAGGCTGGTGAGTATACTAGCAAAACTTTACATTTTAACCCTTTTACAAATAACTGCAGAGCACTGCTACATTATACAGTGTAGTGTACTGTCTAAGTGTATATAGGTTTTG
Organism: Amblyopsis rosae; assembly: GCA_025399935.1. Classification (NCBI taxonomy): domain Eukaryota; kingdom Metazoa; phylum Chordata; class Actinopteri; order Percopsiformes; family Amblyopsidae; genus Amblyopsis; species Amblyopsis rosae. The sequence goes on from JAODTR010006224.1 coordinate 4,233, forward strand.
TTAAACACACACGTCTTTATATAACCTTATCTCTGTTAGCAGAATGACATTAATTATGGTCGATTTTTCTATTTGCACCATATCTTACTAGAAACATTGACTAAAACAGTTTCCTGTCAAAGCCCAAGACAATGCAAACAAATATGAAAGTAAAAGAAAGGGACAATTCAGAGACTACTACAATTATGTTCTTGTTACTGAACATTGTACAATATCTTACACCCCACTTAAATATTGGAAGAAATTCACAAATGTTGGAGAATTAAATCATCCCAATTGTATAACAACACAGTCACATATCCATGTGATACTCATAATATATTTAGGAATAATCACATTTAAAATGTACTTTGCATGAAACCGTTTTATTTAAATATTTTTACCTTACCTTTAGTGAAAACGGACGACTGGCTGGTTGGTTATAACAGTCATGTAATAGTGTGTCGAGGATGGTCAAATTCAACTGTGTCATCGGGTATTTTGAGTTCTCTGCTCGTTGTCATTTCCCTAAAGGAACATAAAGTCATAAGTGCACACCCTTGCAATGCTCTGCTGAGTATGCTATGCAATGTTAGTCTATCTGTGGGTAGTGCATCACATATGCACACTACATCTGTGTGAAGAGTTAGACAATAAAACAATAGTATGTTGTGCTTTTGTTCGTGTGAGTCTATTTCTTTGTAGTATAAGAGCTGTAGTATTATTAGTAGCCTAATACTTTGAACACATGATGTTTCATGTCATTTACTTTAAGCCTCTATACCAGGGGTCCACAATCCTGGTCCTGGTCCTAGAGGGCCGCTGCCCTGCATGTTTTAGATGTCTTCCTGCTCCAACACAGCTGATTCCAATCAATAGCTCGACTAATTCAATTGAGTCAGCTGTGTTGGAGCAGGGAGAGATCTAAAACATGCAGGATGCGGCCCTCCAGGACGGGAGTTGAATAGCCCTGGTAAGCCAATCATATTACGCGGAGTAGCTCTGTGACTTTCTGCCACTAGATGTCAGTCACACTAAGTTATACTCTGCGCTCCATAGGAAATTAATGAAATTCCTGTGAATCTGTACGCAACTACGCATCGAGTATGTAAGGGGCGTAAGGCCGCTGCATACTAGACGGACGCGTGAAGTATGCGTATTGTTATGCGTATTATGCGTATTTCTGTATACAAAAAAAAGTGCTTTGAAATTAGCGATATTTATAATTACGATTATATATGCACACATTGTTTCCCGTGAACAATATTGGTGTAACTAAGATATTCGCTAGAATTAAATGTTTTTTATATGACCCCATTTGTGAGCTTAGTAGGCTGTCTGTATCTTGGGCTTTAGCCTGTCGCACATGCGCAGTCAACGCGCACATGTTTGCGTTGACAGTGCGGACCGAGTTCAGCGGAAAGTATGCCTATAATAATGTATGTCAGCCATTTCAACCTTTCCAATTAACGTAAGGATTAACACTGAGAGAATAAACAATCATATTGCACTGTTGTCTTTCTTCAGATCAAACAGATCGAAAATATATAAACCATCAGGGTGATTTTTAGAGATCTCGCCTAGGATGCCAGATTGGCCAGAAACACCCCTGAATATAATAATAATAATAATAATAATAATAATAATAATAATAATAACTAATAACTTTTAGTCTCATTGTAAATGGTTTGTGCATATGTCTCTTGTTGTTTCAGCTGGAGGTGGCTTAACTTTAGAATACTCCGAATATTAGAATAGTCAGAAATTCAGTTATAAAATCTTTTGAATCCTTTTATAACTGGATATATATTGTTTAATGGGGGAATGTAAAATAGCATAACTATTCACCAGAATGCAGGAAATTAAGTGTTTGATGCTTAACATGTTCTGAGGGAGCTCCTTCACAACGCCTCTGGCCTGCCCCATGCGATTATTTCATAGCAAATGTAAGAGTGTAGTTTCGAAGACCTTTATTTTGGAAATTGCAGTACATACCGGAAAGCAAATCTGTAGCGCTTCTGCCGTGACAGTGGTTGTGATGTTAGTCTGTTTTCTTGGACACTCCTAGCTTATCAACGGTGCATTGCTTATTGCCTCCAACCTCCAAGAAGCCATGGCCGAGCAGGCCTCGGGACCCCCCCGGCCGCCCCAACATGACGGTAAATGCCTTCGCTTTTCGCTCTTTTTTGTATGTAGAGACTAATGAAGTAAGAGAGACTGCGGCCTCTGCATCCTCCGTTTCACAACAACAGCTAGCGTCATCGAACGACGTGTCACTGGCTGTCAAAGTGCTACGTACCTTTCTTGAGCTCACCTGGGCATTTTGCATTGCATAATAGTAACGCCGGCATTACCATACTGAATGTAAAGCTGTTTAAATTAGTGCCACAATTAGCCGCATAACGTCAGGAACGTTAGCTTGTAATGGATGGGCAGCTAGCTTAAGCTAGGCTGAGTCGTCTAAATGCATTGATACGGGCCTGGTCCATAGAGCGTATGGTGTCGCGGGTCGCTGTATTAATGTATGACCGGTCAAGTAAGTTACATGTACATGGTGCTGTGCGTCTGTCCTTGAGTGTTTGTTTAGAAAGGCGTCCCAAATAAAATGTATTCATGTATGTATGGACTACCTAAAGTGTTACAGCTTTATTGACCGCAAATAAGGGCGATCAGGGACCCAGGTTATCATTTCAATATCTGACTTACAGTATTTTCAGTAGGTTCATTAGGATGCAAAGGGAATAGGTTCAGCCCATGTTAGTTATTGTTGTTTTTCTTGTGAGAAATGTCACTCGCACTTTTTGTTGTTGACAAATGAAGACATTGTTTGCCAACTTTAACTTAAGCAATAGCATTAAACGTTTAATTGAAATAGGGTCAATGTCACTGGCTACTAGTTTATTTATTTTGTAATTGACTGTAGGTATTGAACCCTTTCCCAGTTAATTAATTATTTCTTGATTTAATTTGCATTTGAAACACCCATAGGATGGCCAGTCCAAGATATATTTCTCCTGGGAAAGTTAGTCCATGTTTTTCATAAGAAACTGGGATACATCTCTTTTGAAATAAGAAGGCAGTTTTAATGGCTGTTTGTTTGATTTTATACAGTAGGTCTAGACCTTTGTCACTTTGTTAAAGAACCCCCCACCCACATCATTTAGCCTACTAGTAGACTACCTGTTTGAAATACTGATTCACCACATCTAATTTTATATTGCACTGCTATGCCTATAAATAAATGTATGACTAATAATTCGTGCCATTATTCAGTCCCCCAGTTTCTTTAAAATAATTGTGGTTACGATACGGACAACATTTATATCACAATATATTTCTTAATTTCGGTCGATACAATATAATTCTGATATTGATATAAACAATATAAGCCTCAGAAAAACTCCTAAGAACACCCACTGGAGTACTTTCAAACTTCAGAAAAATGCATTTGCCAAGTCTATGAAATATCCTCCTATTAAACTATGTTTTTGAAATAAAAAGGTACAATTAAATGTTCACCTTTTAGCCTTCATACAAAACGAGAAATGTGAAATCACAGTCAAATTTAAAAAAAAAAACTTTCAACTGTGTTATTTTTGTTTTGTTAATATTTACATTTAATTTATGAAGGCTATATTTATGTCCACCAGTAGGTGTCAGTAGCAGCTGTTCTAGTGTGTGAGTAATGTCATGAATTGGACAGCCAAATTCCACATAAATATTAATATTATAACATCGCAGGGTGCCCATTGAATTACATGTCCGCGTAACAATTCTGATTCAGCTTCATGCTTTTGGTGAGGTGAATTCAATGGAGATATTAGGAGAGATGGACCATTTTGAGAATTCTGAATGGAACTCTATGGGAGAAGTCCATAAAAGCAAATATAGATGTTGGAGGAAAAGACCCAGTTGCCTGCTTTACAGTATAACTGCCAAACCTTAACCTATTTATACAGGTGTGCATGAGTAATAGAACATAACCCGTGAGTAATAAGTCACTTCCGATGTACCTGCCGCCATATTTGTGTCCAACTCCGACTATTTTAGACGGCGAATACAGTGCATGTAATTGAGACAAAGAAAATATAGATGGCGACTTGTGATTCATATTACCTCGTCTGTATTTTGTACCTCAGAATCGGCAAGCGTCTGCTCCGAGTTATTTTTACAGACATGTTCTACCTAATAGGCTATAACAACAACAGCAAATCACTAGTATTCTACATAGGATGTGTATCAACACGTTGTGCATTCTGTGTGCGGACCGAAATATTACAGAGAGCACAGCAAACTGTTACCACAAAAGGTAGGCTGTCCGTAGGTAGGCAGGTGCTAGGCAGAAAGGCGGACAGCGGGATGGTGTATTTGTTCCTGACCAGGCCATATGGATTCTGACTGCAGCAAGTCCACTTGTTGCTTCTAGTTCCACTGGATGCAGTCGCTGCTGTCCTTGCTGGTATTGTCAACAATGCACAATACAGGCTGAGGCAGCCTACTGTGTCTTTGACTGTCCGCTTTCTATATAATAATTGCATCTCGTGGACAGTGTCATCACTGATGGTCTCAGTGCTTTTCCATCTGCCGAGTACACTCAAACCTACTGCTGATGTGGATGTTTTTCAGCTGCTTTCTAAGCAGAGAGAGAGAGAGAGACATGCATATTGTAGAATATTAAATATATGCATACTAAGATATTGTCCTGAGCAATTTCCCATTCAAATTTTCCTCTGACACATGCAGAGGTATAAGGGTTACGTTACATACATGCATACATATAAACACACACACACAAATCTTATGTGATTAGTGTAGCCTAATACATAGTTTTCCCCACAGGTAGCACATCAGTAGAACCCCCTAACACGTACGTCTTATACATTAAGGACATGATTACTAAAAGTGAGACTGACATCATCTCGAAGCAGTTACAAAATGGAGTAAATAAAAGTATTAACAAGATTACGTTAGCTAGTTTACTTCACAATATCTGACGTTAGCTATCATTTGCATAATGTGTACAATAAGTGCATGGTGTGTTTGCATCATTGCATGACACTACTGTTAATAAATATATGGTAACTGGTAACTAACCAGGTGTAAGCGTTATCTTTTTCTTGGCAAAGAAAGGTATAAGGTAACTTGAGGGCTTTACTGCACAGTCTACCGTAGAGATTGGTCTGCCACTCTCTTCTGATTAAAGCCAAGCCAACCATTTATTCTGCCGATCTAACGGCTTTATATTTAATGCAATTGTAGTCCTGGGTTTCTCTGAAGACTAGTGTTACAGCCAAGTTCCAACAACAAACATAACTCCGGCATGCTGTATGAACATTTTGTTTGATGGATCATCTTCCTTCGTTGTCTCTGATAGTTTTATAGTAGAGATGGGAGTCAAGTAGATGACAGGACACAAATTTGGCGGCGCTAACCTACAGTGACGTTACATGGTATCTATGAATAAGTTATAACCGCTGGGAAAAACCACTTCCTTGTTAAACCTTATTTTGGGACAAAGTCACCAAACATTTTAAGTTGTTATCAGATTTGACTGGTGTTTACACGGTGTTTCTATGTCCCGTTTACCACTGAAAGTGCAGTTACTCTCTCCCCATTCATTTAGATACAGTCTTCCTAATAACTGCCCACAGGCATGACCAAGTTGCCAGACGCACCTTTAAGGGCTTTGGTTCAGCCCCAGTGACCTCTGCTCTATGTTGACAGTGTTGTCATCTGTGCGTGTGTTTGTGGCCCAGGGCTCCTTCAGCAGAGGGTGGCGTCACTGGAGCAGGAGAGGGCAGAGTTCACCAAGCTCAAACAGCAGCTGGAGGCTGAATTCAACCAGAAACGGGCCAAGTTCAAGGAGCTTTACCTGTCCAAAGAGGGTAAGTCTTATCGCGCACGTCCTCAAACACCTGCGCACTCGGGCTTGTGACAGCTGCCACGGGTGGGCGTGGGTAGGTTTGGTATTTTACCAGTTTGGTATTTTATGGACTTAATTTTTTTTATGGACTTTTTTTTTTCTTTCATTTTCAAGTTACCGTAGCTAAACTTAAGACAGTCTCCCCATCATGGGACGTGGGTATAATGCAAACAAGGTGGATTCAATATAATACTTATGTTACTCATGCAAGCAGATGCTGGTTTGAATCCAACCATTTTGATGAGAAACTAAAAGTAGACATACTGTAGCACTCGCTGACGGGGCTATTTTTAACCGTGCGTTTAACAAGGTGTTTTCCAAGAACGGTTAGCATACAAACATTTGTCGTTACGGTGTAATATTGTAGGCCTGATCATTGGCCTGTGTAATTACAAAGCTGGTGGTGGTCACAAAAAAGCAAGTCTGTAGGCCTATATGTGGTAATGTCATACTACTAGGCTTGTAGCCTACTTGCACAAATAGCCTACTACATTTTAGTTTTAATAGACCTATTAGATAGATTGTTATTGCCCACCTAGTTTCATGTATGCAGGCCCACCCGCACTGGCTACGCTACTGTTTGTGCACAATATATTGACTCAAAATCGTTATCGCAATATCACGATGTCATATCAAAAATGTTGCCGAAAGTATGCAATTTTTTTTTTTTTGTGGAGTGATCCGTTCGTTGGCTGTGTGCAGATCCGGGAGGCCGTTCCTCCCAATCACACCTCTCCAGGTGTCTCCATCATTGCCCACGTGCGCGTTGAAGTCTCC
>JAODTR010006225.1:0-31868 GCA_025399935.1 Amblyopsis rosae
GAGAGAGAGAGAGAGAGAGAGAGAGAGAGAGAGAGAGAGAGAGAGCCCGAGTGTATGAGGGTTAGAAAACAAGGAGAAAGTGGAAGGGAGGGGTGTGTAAACAGGGAAGGCAGCTCTCTGTGTGTGTGTGTGTGTGTGCGCATAATTTGTATTTTCCCTAAAAACAGCCAGGGGGGAAAAAACGAGGATATTCAAGGTCAAAATGTCAATCAGGCATCGCCAATGGCATGCTAATTAGATATACCCAGCGTGAGGACACGCGTGTCTCATTGACGCTTAAAGGACAGTTGTTTCGTTACATAATGTGCTCTAGCTCACAGCTAGCCAGGTGTACCCAGACCTAATATTGACTTTGTTAATAAGGTCTGGCCACGCTATATTGGGAATTATTTGCTGTCGTTGCCTCCTAACTGGGCGTAGACCTCCGGTTTATTTAGAAACTATTGGACAGCGTTTAACCAATCGGTGTTGCTGCAACGGTTTTTGTTGCTAAATAAATTGAGCTGAGAGCAATAGCTGTGCGGAGCCAGGCTAGCTTACAGCTACCACAAAACAAAACGTGGCCAGACATCAGAATGCCCCACAGCAAACCCCCCCCCCCCCACACACACACACACACCTACCAGTCAAATAGCATATTTGTCAAAAGGTTTGTGTAGTCCTTAAGGTATTGTCAGATACTGTAAGATAATTGTAAGCTTATACACTTTGTCAAATTCACCAAATATCTCCTCGCATTTCGCTAGCACACTATATGTGCATATTTAAAATATAATCCGATGCTTCTACAACCCTGGCTCCATAATGGAAACAAAGTGGCGAGCACTGCTCCTCTATGGTACTCTATAGTACTACAACAAAGCCGTAGTACTATCAGAGTACTACGCTTTGTTTGACAATGTGTTCCAATGTGTGAGGCGGTGCCGCAGAGGGATATCATTTTGATTTGAGCTCAAAGTTAGCAAGCGTTCTCGAGAGTGACTGACCCTGCGCCTTTAATGTCTGGGGTTTGAGGATGTGAGTGCGTCTACAGTTTATTAATAGATAATACATCTCTCTCCCAAGGGACACTGCAGGCGCTCACTCAGTAAAACATCTCCACATCTGGTTTATATCTCTCTCTCCTTTCTCAAATCACTTGCGTTGCTATCATTTCTTTATCTTGCTCTGTTCCACTCCCGGTCCCACAGCATTCTCACCAACCAGTCTTCACACTCCGCACCTCTGCGGGCCATAGCCAAGGATAAACAGTAGCAACAAAGATTTTTATAATGATAGAAAGATGGAGCATTGTAATGCAAGCTAAAAAGGAGCGCTTATGGTCTCCTAAGTGGTGGTGCCGCTAACGGCATTTTTTGCTGTCGAAGCTGACGTAGGCCCAGGAAGATAAAACTACCTAGCAAGTTAATTTACCCCTAAACAGTTCACTGCAGAAATACCATTGTGGCCACAGATTGATCGTAGGTACTTGGGAATTAAAATACTTAAAGAATACCTATTAATGCCCCCAGAGATAAATAACAGGCAATATTATGGTGAAATCCTTCCTTTTGACTTGCATGGAACGCTGGGTTGTTTTTTATCTGCATAAAGGGTGATAAGTCGATACCACCTTTCCAAACATTGAAAGCGGAAGTGCCGTCTTTTGGACCCTCTCTTAAATATTATCCTCTGGAAGCACTAGTAAAGATAAAATGGCCTTCTCAAACGGTATGAGGGTTGTTCTAGATGTATGAGATGCAGAGAGACGCAGAACAGTAGATTAAGTAGACAGCGTAAATTATTTAATTTCACGCTGACATAAATAACAGGATTTCAAATCATGTTGGTTTTAATTGCACACCTCTGGAGAGAGTGTTGTTCCATGACCTCGTACGCCACTTCAAATCAGACGGATTGTTTGTCTGACACGCTACACCGTGAAAATATGTGGCACATATTAGTTAATTCTCCCCTCTAATGGATAGTTACTCATGCAGACAGCACCTAAGCATTTGAAGACAGCCACTGCCCAGTGCCGGCATCACAAACGGCACTTAGAGGGAGTTAAGGGAACCACCTCTATTGCCATGTCAACGACAATCCCTGCCTGCAGCGGGCATTCAGGCACTGCGATGGCCAATTGGCCAAACGGAGCTGAACACAGAAGATGACCTACTCGTGTCACTCTTGCTACCGCCCGCATCAAAATATTCTTCTTTAGCAATGCGGTCTTAGCCTTCTAAAACATTGTAGTAATGCAGTAAAATGATTGAAGAGATTATATTATAGTGCATCTAACCATATGTAAACTAAAATATGTTAGCCTAATTATACAGTAATGCAATCTTGTTCTACAAGCACTAGGCCTTAATCCAATGTGTATTTTACTGCTTAACCCAATTACTATTATGTTATTTCCCCCCCATTCCCTTGCAAATCCAAATCGCTCTACAAATACGGACCTATGCTCATGAACCATGCTGCTGTTTCAAGATTTCACCTAGCAGGTATTCACAACTCGTCACAAGCTGCTTTAACCATTAGTTGACTGACCTGGAGCTGAATTAAGCCATAAGCCTTATTATCCTGCGCTGTTGAATTCAAGACAGTACAGCCTCCAGCACTCGTTGAGAGTTAAGGGGAACATGTCTAGCCTTAATTCTAAAACCATCAAGTCACTGTGAGTTAGGGCTGCTCGATTATGGATAGAAAATTATAATCATAATTATTTTTGGTCGATATTGAAATCACGACTATTTAATACGATTACTCATCGACTTTGGAAAGATGTTGCATTTACTGCACCTAAAAAAACCAGTGGTCATAAATTGGCCAGCACTGACTGTATTGCTGCCAATCCCCACCAAACTCAATTATGCCTGCTTAATACTAATGTAACGATGTTATACTTCATTGACCCCTTGAAGCCGTCTGCCTGTTTGCCTCTAAACATCTGTCATCATAATAGCAGCCATAACTGGCCGTTTGCTAACAAGGAGGCTCAATTTCACATGGATGGTAAATATGGTTAATACTGTACAGCCGTGGAAAAATCTGAGACCACTGCTCATTTGAAACAAAATAGTAGTAGAATAGTATTTTTCTATAAATATATATAAAAATGTATAAATAGTAAAACCAGAGAAATTGCTATGGTTATAAATAAATCAAAAGAACAGCAAACATTCTCTTGCACACCCCAGTGGTATATGGCTCTCGTTAACCAGAGACCCCTGCATCGCCCACAACACTTCATCCTCCAGCACCACACACACCAAAAGAGCTGCCTCCTCCACACGTTCTCCTCTGCGTCCACGGCCCACCCACATCAAAATCAAACCCTTGTTGACAAGAGTGGCAGCAGGCACCTCCCGAGACCTCCATGGCAGTCAGACCCAGACCTGGGTGCTTCATGCCATGGAAGTCTCGGGAGGTGCCTGCTCCATCAATTAAGTGTTTGCAGTAGTTTTCTCCTTCTGGGCATGTAGTCGCAGACCTCCATTTTGAATCGAATCGGCTTTGCTACAAGTGTAGCGCTTCATGTAGCACTATCGCTAGGGCTGCTCAATTATTTTTGGTCAATATACTGCGATTATTTAATATGATTGGTCATTTGTCTTTGGAAAGATGTTTCAGTTAATTCACCTAAAAAACTGTGGAATAAAAACAGTGAAAACACCGTTAACTGTGAAACGTCCCTTAATACAATTCATGTCAATCTTTCACGTTCACCCTGCGAGGGACAAAGCACGAAAGTGAGCATTCAGAACACAAGACAAAAGAAGACTTTACTTTCAGAACGTAATGTGCAAAACAATAGTTTTTTCCTCGATCATATTGTTTTTGTAATTGTTAGGAGCCGAAATTGAAATCACGATTAAAATGTGATTAATTGCACAGCCCTAACTACCGTCATATCGCAACACACGCTTGACTGAGAACGTCATCACACTTATGTCACCGCCATGGATGCTGATCGGTACGCCATCCAGGGTGGCTGTGCAAATGCTGAAACGCACAGCGTTTCCACACTATAATCCAATAGTGTCTGGCTGTAGACATGCACCGAGTTCTCTTTTTTTAATGCTTTTAACGCTAGAAAACTTACCATTTTTTTACCATATTGTACTATATTTTAATAGCAGGGCCGAGCTAGCTATCGAGAATGTTAATGTCCGTTTCCAAGCAAACACTTGTTTTCACTATGGTTTATAGTCAGAGGCCTGAGAGTGCATGCCTGCATCTCCTATAATCATAGCAAATAACTGAAAAAGGAGAATACCTCACATGCCCATATTAGGGCTAGGAATGAAGCAGGATCTCACAATAAAATTCCAATAAAATGGTTCATACAAAAGTTTGTAACTCAAGCTGTGTTTTACTATTTTACAATTACCTAATCTGTTATCGTAAATTGAATCCCTTCTAGGATTCTACTGTTTTGTCCACTACAAATGTATTTTTTTTAATAAAACACTTGCTGGTTAAACCATCAACATGTTAAGGCTTAATTGCTGTTCCACAACCTCACAACGGTGTGGAACACATGAGAGGCAGAAAGTTGAGATTCAGATAATACCAGTCAGCGATAAAGCTTCAAGTCTAAGCAGGCACACAGGCAAGCACACGACACAACCAAGACAAACAAGGCATAATAAGGTTTGCACGCACACATTCACAAAACACAATTTTGCGGCTGCATAGTGTAGATAACATAACTTCAATATCCTTTCTGGTGATATGACTATGTAATGAATAACTAACCAAATGGTCCCAGAATCACACACACACCAAACAATGTACGCACATAGTGGCGCTTGTGCATGAAGAAAAAAACAAACTCATTAATCACAATCAGTAAACTGCATGTGCAGGACATGCTCGTCATTTCACCCTTTTTATTACAAACATTATCCTGTTCAGCATAGCTTGCCTTGAGGCAATTTATCTCCTGACAGAGAATTAGAACGTTTTTTTTTTTTAATGTTCAAAGACAGGAACTAATTTGCTTCAATCATACTTAATTGCCCTCATAGACTATGTTCTAAAAATGATTCCTTCACAAATAAAATAAAACCCTTATCCTTGCCTAATGCGTACTACTACTACTTGAGTTTTGCATTCAAAGTTATGCATTCATCTAACATGACATAGCAGAATTCAAACCAATTTCTGCTGTCCATGCATCTATATCTATATATATATATATATATATATATATATATATACACCTAATTTGCAAGAAAAAAACAAAGATGCATTCTGGAGCTAGCTTGCGCTCTCTCTCTCTCTCGCTCTCTCTCACACTCACACACACTTCACAGTTGCACAGCTTGTGTGCAACACAAGTGAAAACATTCAGCTATTTAGCAAGCTGTGTGATAAAACATAATACACATTAGCTTGCAAATGTTGTACCATGTATTATGTTTGGTTCCCTATAACCCACTTGGACCATTGCCTGATTTATTCACACATTTAAGCACTCTATGTGGCATTGAGTTAGCATGCAAAAACATTGACATTCAGTTCTATCTCGACACCGTAATCTTGGCCAAATAGGTGGAGTCAGGGTTCTGGAGAGAGCTTGTTGATATTTGAACTCTATCAAAACGAGGGTTGTGTGTGGAAGAAGATTGAGAGCGGCTGACCTTAACCCTTTCTAGGTCACATCTCAGGGCTGCATTGGTGTAGATGTCGACAACATGGCTCAACCTCACACACACACACACGATAGCACCACGGTGTCTTAGATGAATAATTACCTCACCAGCAGGTCACAACCTCCTCCTGCCTCTACACCAGTAGGGGGGGGGGGGGGGGTTGTTTCTAGGATTCTCTAGGACAGTGGTCCCAAATCCTGGTCCTAGAGGGCCGCAGCCCTGCATGTTTTAGATGTCTTCCTGCTCCAACACAGCTGATTCAAATGAATAGCTAGTTATAAGGACCCTGTCAGTATTTTCCTCTGTAAATGTATTTTTATTTTTTAATCCATGTGTTCGATATTCCATTGGTTAAGCCTAGACACTAATGAACAAAATCTGTTTCAACTGGCTTGGTCTGTAAGTAGAGATATGTGGTCGAATTTCAAAAAGACTGATTGGCTAGTGAAGACTGTGGGCAAGCTCCTATTGGTTCAGTTGAAGTGTTATTCAAAAGCTTGAGTACAAAGGCCATTTTTCAGATCCCTAACTAGCAAATTAGAGTATGGCAGAATATATTAATCTACAGGCTAATATGAAATTAATGCAATAGCAGTCTGTGCAGACAGACTTTTTATTAAATCTAATGTGTTTAGTGCTAAACATTTTACTGGATTGTCTTGACCTTTGCCAACAACAAAATAGCTTTTGACCGTTCGAATGGATGGACTATGAACGGTTGTCGGTGGATACATGAGTATGGTGGTCTGACCAACGCTGCACTAAAGTCGTGTGTTTCAACACGTTACGAGAGTTTTGTTTCATGTCGTTTCTTGTTCCCCCCTCACCCGAAGCGTCGCCTGTTCACTATTGATTACTACTGAATGCAGCGTCTTCACATAGACAAATGTCTGTGGTGACTCATTGTACCTTGTGTAAAATAAAAACCTCCTCTCCCCCCGCCTCCCTCTATAATAGTCTCCAACCCTCTTTGTGGCATGTTTAATGTCACCACCCTCCATTCACGTCTCCTCTCATACTTTCCCTCGTCCAACCGTTCCCATATCCCTCTTCATCTGATTAATCCTCCCTTATAACTCTCCTCCGATCCCCATTCACTGTTCCCATTTAATGTCATTGGTTCTTTGTTGCTTCCCCTTCAATCCACTAGCTGGTCTCGTTCATCACCTTCCTCGCTCTCACTCTTGAAAATGCACTTTTGCTTTTGTTTCCAGCTGCTCAAATGGTTTTCAACATTCCTTGCTGCATGTGCGCAACATTTCACAAATGCTACAAATTACTTTGGGCACCTACTTGCTCTGAGTGCCTCTAGGTTGAAATGATAGTCAACAAAAGACATTCAGCCGTGTCAGTAAATAAAAGCTGCATATCTTCGATAATCTGGCAAATAAATTCCATGCTAAATGTCAAGTGAGAAAAAAAAATCTAACACATAGCAGAGCGAGAGAGCAAGACAGAGGCACAGATAAATAGCGAGAGAGGTTAAGGGAGAGAGGGAGATTGTAGAAAATAATGCGGTTCAGTCGGGAGCAGGACTAGCCGTAGGAAAAGCTGAGTAACACCAGAGCCTCTTGGCATACCTTTCTGAACCAGATGCTGTGCGTGTTAGCAGCACCCCCCCCCCCCCCCCCCCACAAAACTGTGGGGCACGACCCGTGCGAAGAGTTAGAATTGCTTTAAAAGTGAAAATTATCATCTATCATTATTCCTAATCTAGTTAAAATAATATTGGGGGAGGTCAGCCAAGCATGAAAATGTGTAAAAGGTCTTATTGCCTCAGGAGACCTGAGAGGCATGTGAGAATTATCATTCACAACCCAGCAGTGTCCTGCTGAGAGCGAGAGCGAGAGACCAAGGCAGGGGACAAAATGAAAGAGAGAAAGAGAGAGAGAGAGAGCAAGCTAGTCTAATAAATCATGAGAAAACGAGAGAGCTGTGTGTTTACCAGTGACCTGGTTCTACATAAGACACAGCTTAGTAGTAAGCAGGCCAGATGCCTGGAGACCTCAGTGCTCCTTCAACATGACAGCGAGGGCCCAGCAGGTAGAACAGAGAACGAGAGGTGAAAAGTGAGCAGAGCAAGTGGAGGCAACACAGGACAGACAGTTAACGAACGGACGGACGGACGGACGGACACAGCCTTGGCTAACTGTCAATACCATGTGGAGGCCACACAGGACAGACGGCTAACAAACGAACGGATGGACGGACACAGCCTTGGCTAACTGTCAATACCAAGTGGAGGCCACACAGGACAGACGGCTAACGAACGAACGGACGGACGGACACAGCCTTGGCTAACTGTCAATACCAAGTGGAGGCCACACAGGACAGACGGCTAACGAACGAACGGACGGACGGACACAGCCTTGGCTAACTGTCAATACCAAGTGGAGGCCACACAGGACAGACGGCTAACGAACGAACGGACGGACGGACACAGCCTTGGCTAACTGTCAATACCAGCCTGCTGTACTTGACAGGAGAGGTCTTTTGACTGACATGCACAACAACCAACTACATGACAATAAGACAAATGTTAAGGTTTTTGCAAGATAGATAATCTAATACACTTGTCAAATTCAACAAATATCTCCTCGAATTTTGCTATTTTACCGTTCTCTGTATGTTGAAACAGTTATCCGACACTTCTGCACAGCCCTGTCACCGTAAATAGTTGGGGTGCAACGGTTCACCAAATCCACGGTTCGGTTCAACTGACAGATTAATCCAAAGCAAGTGTTACAGTCGTTGTACCGTGGATGTTATTGATGACCACACTAATGTAGAGATCTGTGTGTTGACTCATGTCCATAAAATGTTTTTCCATTGGGTTTACAGTCAATATAGAGACTGATGGTTTGCCCTTCTGCACTGCCCAACATACATCAAATCAATTACAGGAACGCTGGTGTTTGTGAGTGGAACTGTGTTCCGGTCCCAATTACACCATCCTGAAAATAGTCTGCATAGATCTGGTGACTTCAGCAGTTGTGGGTGTGCAGGTGTGTGTCTTAAAGGATCTCATTATAAACCGTGCACAATCTGGTCAAAATATCAAGGTCAATAACACAGTGAAGACCAGAGAGAAAATAGATAAAGCTTAAAAGGTAATGCAAAACTTCACTGTTAGAATATTAACACAAATAATGGGCAGTACAGATTATAGTTGCGTGCCAAGGTTATGGATCCGTAGCCGATTTGTCAACAATGAAGATAGGCATTTTCATTCGTAACAGATTGTCCCAAGCAAACATTTGATAGGATGTGGAGAAAATGTAGCTGGCAAACATAAGTAATAAATAGAAATCCATTATGGTGATAATGGCTTGGTACAGAGAAAGCAAATATAATGTATATGGAAACATTTTAAGAGAAAATGTCAACATTATAGAGCTACAAAACCAACTAACTATGTCATGCCAACAACTGGAAACACGTTTTCATTTTTTATTTCTAAGTATTGTAATTAGACAGACACATACCCCTACATGAACACAAAAACAATATGCACACTCAAACAAATCACAAAGAATCTAAAGATGTAGTTCTGTGTCCGTCACGTTCCAGTGTTGTCCTGGGTTAGTATTGATGGGATTAACATCACTCTACGAAGCGCAGTGTTTGTAATGGGTTTTGTACGCAACGCTAATGTGACTGTGTTAAGTCTTCACACAATCACAGCCTTCCCAGTGATGACACAGCTCTGAGTGCTCTACACAGTATCACCAAGACAGATGGCGGCAGATTCTCCCGACATAAACTCTCACTAGAGTGACTGACAGCGCGGTTGGCTGAGCCGAATCTGAAAACATGTGCAGCACTGTAGCTCTTAGACATGTCACCGTGACAGAAATATGAATGGGACGGTCAGGGACACATCGTTTGACTGTGGTTCTCAACTGTGTGAATTTGACGGCTTGCACAAAACCACTGCGCTGAAACATACGCCTAAACCACGACAAGCTGAATGTGCCCGTCGCTCACACACAGCTCACATCCCATTGTTTCTAACATACACAGAAATAAATACAACCGAGCGATAAACAAAACATTATGACAGCAACGTTCCTCTCAAGTTCTCACAATATTTGACAGCAGTGCTTTGGGAATTCCAGGGTGTGTGCATGAATATGAATTGCTGGGTGAATCCCACACAATATTGAATTGTTGAAATACATCAATGTGATGTGTTCCCTATATTGCTTCTCTTGTAGCCTGTCTGTTGGCTACAAGGACGGCACAGGTTGCTAGGGCTACACGATTTGACCAAAAAGTTATATCGCGATTAGTTCGGCAAATATTGCGAATGCGATTTGCAATTGCGATATAGTAAGCAGCTCTCATAATTCTGTTTCCTTTCTTATCAAAGCTTAAAAGTGCTATGTACTATTTTTTTTAATATAGCAGCAAACAAATATTGTCTATGTAAAGATACAATACAGTAAAGTGGAGTGTATCCTGATGCTGGCATGCTTGGTGTCAAATGGTGGTAAAAGGTCATATAGAACCACTTAAATTGCTACGAACCAGCAAGTTCTCGCCCCCCTCCCCTCTACCACTGCGCCACTTGACAGAGACATCTAACTAGTCTTGGACGGTCTTGCCCTCGAACTTAGCACGGAGGTTATACGCGCAGGTTGTCTACATGCAGTGCGTGAAGATATTTTCTAAATAATCGCAGGCATTTGCGGTTACATAATCGCACAAGGTCATATCACAGTTTCAATTGAAATGTGCAGCCCTAGATACCACATCCTGTTAAAAATTGCACACATAAACACAGATTCAGATGAGACTCTGATATTAATCCTGTTTGGTACTGGTTTGAGTAGTCCATGTAGATAATGTTACCATGGTGTCATCAGGAATATTGTATGGATTGGTACTAGCAATCAAGCTCATCTTGACATGATCTTGACAGCTATACAAATCTGAAATCCTTACAGCCAGGCTAGCATGCTATCAAAGTTGCATGCTCATCATGAGCAGATTAGCAGACTGGCTCACAATGCCATGTCTGCATTGTGAAACAGCTCAGCAACCAGAATGAACCAGCAATCAAGAATACAATTTGATGAGAAATAATTATAGTAAGCTATACTGCAGTATAAGCACATAGTAATATTAACCTGCATGTGTAAAGAGATTAATCACACAATGCACTGCGTCACAATGCAACTGAAATTATTCTTATTTATTCTCATTCAAGCCTTCAAAAATATACAGTATACATCTGTATATTGCAGCCTCTAGACATGCTTGACCCACTTAAGATGTCATTTCGCCAGAGCAATAAGCATGCTGTTATGAATGTAAGCCCACAGCCCCCTCTGGTGGACTACCACTGTCAGCACACAAGCAGTATTGACAAATCCATGGACCCACAGCCTCAATAGCGCCGGCACACATGCACAGACAGACAGAGGAGAATGCATCATCAGCTCAAAAGGTATAAGAAAAAACTGTATGGTCGTGTGATGTGCCTACCGAGCTGTAGTGAACTCTCAGTGTAATAATATCCATCCTCTCGCTTCTTCTTCAACATGGAGCACAGATCCAGCCTGCCAACCCTCTCCTCTCCAAACAGCCTGAGAACAAGAGCAGAATGTGGGACAAGAGACCAAGGCGTTCCTCTGCAGCAACAGGACCATAAACACTAGCACACGTGATGAGGGGGATCTAGACCAGCGGTTTTCAAACTGCGGGTCGGGACGACCCACAGGTGGGTCACTAAGTGGGAGTGAATGGGTGGCGAAAATTGCAAGAGGCCATTGAATAAACAAATAATATCAATGAAAGACTTCCACGCTTTACTATTGTGTTGTTCCACTCATTGGTTGTGAGTAAAGTTGCGGCAAAAATAGCCTACTTGTTCCTGATTGGATGACATCCTATTTGTACACCATAGATTCTGGAGCGCTCTGCTCAAAAATATTTGACACACACACACAGACACACAGACACACAGGATAGGTTTTTGAAAATGCCGTTCCCGGTACTTAGTTTTTGGCGGGTCTCTAAATAGATTTGTCCTTTCTAGGTGGGTCTTGGCACAAGCACGTTTTGGAACCCCTGATCTAGACTACCCTGACCCGCCAGATGGTTGTTATACACAACCACCCAGAGAGCCATCCATTGAAACGGTTGGGAAAAGGCCAGGCGCTTGGAGGAACCTGTGAACCAGGAGCCAGTTGTTCAAACTTGCCGGAGCCAGCTGTTCAAACTTGCCGAAGCCAGTCGGCAGAAGAGTGAAAACACATTTCCTAGCGAGAAAAAGTCTTTAGTGCCATTATTTGCACTTCTTATAAATTCTAGGCTAACAAAACTGATGCTATTGCTGCATCTCTCTGTACGCCGTCTGTGTCCACCCAAACCACGCCCGTATCTATCAGTATGACGCTGATTAATCACACGCTGGACCATTTCGAGCTCTCTAGCGGCAAAGTCACACGACAGCTCACAAGATCAGGATGGTCCCACAAAGCTAGATCTAGGCTACGGCACTCCATTGTAGAAGTCTAAGCACTTGTTTTTTTATCATCATAACATTCTCTTACTTAGCAACATTATTAAACCCTGAGACCGGACTCGTAATCGAGGGGCGAGCAACAACAAACAAAACACCACAGTCCTTTTCTACCCATCAGATACTCTCTACGTTGCTGTCTCAGTAGTTGGTTGAGTCGTTGGTCAGGCACTGGTTGCACAAAGGATTCGGTTAGTTTAGATTAGCTCAGAGAAAAGAAACTAGGCACGACGTTCCAATGGAAATCAATGCCATACACAACGGGGCTGTTCAACTCCGGTCCTGGAGGGCCGCACCCTGCATGTTTTAGACCTCTCCCTGCTCCAACACGCCTGATTCAAATAAACGGGTTGTTATCAGGCTTCTACCAACCTTGAATCGGGCGTGTTGGAGCAGGGAGAGATGTAAAACATGCAGGGTGCGGCCCTCCAGGACCGGAGTTGAATAGCCCTGCCATACAATAAAAAAAAATTAAAAACTAAATCCAAACTAACTAACTGCATGAAAACAAAACAAAAAACAAGCACTTACTTGCTAGTATATTCCGTGAACAGGGCAGGGTCCACGCGCTTTATGCCCTGAGAAGGAGATGGACAGACAGGGAACAGATGCTGAGCTTTGTCTGCACTGATCTTCCATTAATGGGCTTCTTTCAAATTGCATTTCAGCACTTTGCCCACACGTGTTTATGTAATGTATACCACCACACCTTTAAAAAAAGTGTGCGCGCACACACACACACACACACACACACACACACAGTGAGCTGTTCGGCAGGCCCCTAGATGGGATACAATGTCATCGGAAAACAAATTACTTAGGATTAAAGAGGACTCTCTCTCTTTTCCTGTTGCTCCCCTTCCTCTGCTTATCATGCTCTCATCCCCCGGTCTCCACTATACCATGTGTGTGTGTGCACGTGCACCTGAGAATATGGTTTCCGTGCTTTGGAGAGCTTCATAATAGTCAGGTGGGGGGCAAAACCACGGGCGTCTGACTGTGGAAGGCCGTTGTCCTCGAAATGCCTCCGCAACAACTCTAACACACACACACACACACACACACACACACACACACACACACACACACACACACACACACAGCATAACGTTGAGAACTAATCAAATCAAGTAAATCCCAGAGGGGAAGAGACGTGAGCACAAACAATAAAGACACATATATTTAAAATGGCGTCTAAACACATACACGAGTGTGGTCCACATTCTGTAGTGTGACAAATTAAGAACCACATCATCGCACATTCACTGCATATCGAGTACAAAACCTCAGAACGGTTACGGACAATGGTGTTGAATTCACCACGTCCCTATCCCTAGTGCGAGAGGTGCAATGCTGTGGGGTTTGGTGTGCACGTACGAGCTGATCACCTCTGTGAATAGCCTGTTTGCTTTGAAAATCACAGGATAAAAAGGCATGGATGGAGGAAGGAACAAACACTCGCGCACGCACACGCACACGCACACACGCTCATGCACACACTAACACACAGAGGTATTTTGGGAAGAGAAACCGGAGAGCATGTAATCAATAAAAAGGGAGCCAGCAATGATGGAGGCCAGGAGTCAGTAGAAGTAGTCAGGAAAGGGAAGGAGTCTTATAACTGGTTATCTTATTGGGATGGGCGCGCGCACGCACACACACACACACACACACACACACACACAATGCAAAAGAAATCAGGCCACATTATCTTCAGTGTCTACAAAAACTACATTAGTCAATTTCTCATATTAGGCCACGCCTACTTCAACAAGATACACACGGGGTGCACCTTGCTCGTCCAAGCGAATACACGAAAAGCGCAATAACGCGGCGGCGCGGTTCACCCTGCTGTTTGACCCAGCTCTTCAGAGGCCAGGCGGGAAACCGGCCTCCTCCTGGAATCAATAGTGACTCAGAACAAGCCTGTCCGTCCTAATCGAGACAAGCACAGTCTGCTAAGAGACAGGAGGTAACACTAGAAACAACACGAGCACCACACACACACACACACACACGTCAGAGCGGAATGAGGCAAGGAGGAGAGGAGGAGAGAACAGATGGAAGAGATGAGCGTCGCCACTAACCTGCCAGCTGCTCCAGTGTGTCTCTGTGTTGACCTGGGGCGATCTCAACAAACACCACCTCCTTCCGAAAGTGGCCGATCCCTGAGAAGGACAGCACCAGGTCCCGCCCACCCAGCAGCTTGGCCAATGAGGGCTTGGCCTGGGCCAGCACCGTTGTCGCACTAAAAGAAAAAAAAAACACCGATATCAAATACGCAACACACACACACACACACACCCCAACCTAATCCTCTTCACTGCCCGTCTCTCACATTACGTAAGAGTGAATCTAGTGATTACTAATGACACAATCTTCTTGGTGCAGATTATGCATCACCATGGTCACATAATGGCTCATCCGACTTGACATGGTATTGGGAAATCAGTTCCTTTAATGAGCTACTTAATATTAGTTACATATAAAACAGTTTATATAAACCTGGTTGGATGTATTACAAAAATGATTGTTTCACTGGTCTGATTTTCTTTAAACGGATTGAGACACAGCCTTTAAAATCAAAACAAATGTGGACTTTTGGTCAGTAGTATAGAATTTTGAGCCTTACTTATCACAGCATATACGTTTTTAGCTAGCAGGGCAATTTGGGTTTCATTCAATAACTTTTGAGTTCTGGAATGAGTAAATATGGTCCACTGCACTGTTAGGGATCCTTGAATGTCCAGACACTAATCATTTAGAGACGATGTGTCGGTCCTGGAAGGCTGCGAGGAAGAGATAAGATGGGGAAGGGAATTTTTTCCAAAGGTTACAGGAACATATTAATAATTAGTGATGACAGGATGCAGCGTCCAACGCTAAGGTTTACTTTGGTCGGGGTCAGAGAACAGTCCCTACTGTCTGCCAGTGCAACAACATATACCTAGAGAGATCGAGATACTCTAGAGATACATAGAGACATCATCATCTATTTACACGCTCACACACACTCACAGGTCGACTTGCTGCTGATTGGCCAGATGAGCCACTAAGAGCGTGATGTGCAGAGTGGGGCCTGGGATCATGGCTTTGGCCAGCCTCGGCTCCTTCTGAAGCAACACCTCTTGGACTTCCGTCACAGATGAACGAATCTGTGATTGAACACATTTGCCATCAATCACTGGGATGGTTTCTACCTGTCTTGCACCCAGAATGTGTAGAGATCAATGTGTTATATTATTTTTCAAATCACTGTATTTGAGTCTAGAAGATATGTTATTTTCAACAAATGACAGATGAAATGCCCAGCGTTAAATTAAACTACACTAGTCACATGTTTACCGGTAATGGTTCATTAATTTACTTCCTTACGAGGATTCACTTAATCATTCTCCATCTGTTTCAGACACTAAGGAGTAAAGCTGGCAGCCACAGAGCACATCCTTTTGGGATTAAATTGAAATTGTCTTTATATGATTAGCGATATTGCGATAGCGATAATGTTATGGGTCTTTTAAACAAACAGCAACTATCCTTCAATAATAACTTCCATGTTTTTAAATGTTGGCTCTATACACTGTATTAAATAAACATACATCTAGATATAATATAGCAGCAAACAACAATTTTTCTATGTAAAGATATAACGGAATAATTGCACCCTGAGAGAGAGTGCCATGATGTTCTGTGTTTTCATATCAGGCCTGCCTCCATGTGTGTGTGCGGTCCAAAGAACCTTTGCTTTGGTCTGAGATGCTGGTGCGCCTAGTGTGACATCTAGTGGTAGAAAGTCATATAGAACAACTTTAAGTTCCTGACCTGTGTGTCCGTGATGGGAATAGAGACAAAGTAGTTGGGACGATTATTATCCTTCTTTTTCTTCTTCTTCTCCTCCTCAACATCCTCCTCGCTGTCCACTTGCCCTCCAGTGCAATCTCTTCTTCTCTTCCTCTTGCCTTGTGTTGACCCTGAGCTGTGGACTGGAGGAAAGGGGACATATTCCACTGAAGAAAAACATTAAATAAAAATAAATGTCCAACAATGATTTCATGACTAATTTAACAGAAATGATAATTATTCACTTGGAATCATTGGCTAATGTGAACAAAACAATGGAACATATGGTAGTCTATTCTAACATTCCATGTATTAATGTTCAAATCAAATAACAGCACTGCTTATAGCTTGTGTTTTAAACATTACACTACTGTACTTTAAATTAAAACTTCCAGAACAGAACATACATATTTGGTAAGCAAACACTTACATCCTAATTCCTTCCATGATGTAGGGCTAGCCAAGGCAAAAGGAAGCTCTGACATCAAGCTTGCAGCGCTATCAACCAACGGCAGCTTTCTCTTTGACTTCTTCTTGTTCTTATTTTTCTTCCTGTCTAACGCTGCGTTTGAAGCTGTACACAAAACCACACAAGTAATAAACACACGTAGACAAGGAGAAGAAGTGCCAAAACACACTAGCTAAGACAGTTAGGAACGTACTGTACAGGATCATTCCTACTAGACAGTGACAGACTCTTTACTTGGGCTCCGTACTGCAGAATATTAGTATAGCGAGATTACAAGTATTAAACTTTTTTTTTTACAATGTGTGTCTGTAAGATAAAGTGGTAAATATCTAGGGTTTCTTTGAAAAATAAATTAAGTCTCTAAGGTTTCATGTCCCTAACTTACTCAAATGGAGCAATGTTGGTCAAGGCTTCCAGATGCAACTCTGACTTCTGTGTCTTTGATCAAGATGCTATTTTTAGAATCTTACAGTCTTTTCATATTAACTGAACTTGATGCAACTGCCCATGTTATATGGTGATTGGTCTGCATGATCGTGTACAATAACTTCCCACAATTAAAGATGTGATCAAGCCATCGCCATAATAAGAAAACACACTGATTTTAACAGTTGTGTAGGCTACTGTAGTTGCAAATGTACAGTCATGTGGTGAACATGACCCTCAACTCAAAACCTCAACACAGCTCACTCCTGTACTCGACGCTGGTGACCTATAGGTATACTCACTAGGCTCTGAGGGGTCTGTCTCGAATGTGCCTGGCAGCATGACTTTGCGGCTGACTGGGTCTGTCTGACGTGCGTTCGTCATGCCAGACCTCTCTTTCTTCTCTTCTGTGTCATTTTCGTTCAGATCGTCTTGATCGCATTCATCACCAGAGGCAACAGCAGCAGTGTCCATGTTAAAAAAGCAGCCTGGTTGAATAGCACAACCTGTCAGCTATTCAAGAAAGAAACGTTGTTGTATTTACATATCCTTGTGATTGGTTCAATCCATGGAATAGCATTTTTGAGCTGTCAAATTCAAGATTCAATTACCTTCACTTTGATCCGGTAAAATTGTTTAAGTGGACTGACGATGTATTTATTGACTGGTTTGCAGAATAAGTGCGGACTCATGTTTCTCTTCGCATTGACGGTGGGAAGTCTCACACAATCCCATCTTGTAATGAGACTGAGCAGGACGCCACCAAGGCGCATGACTTAACATAGCCTACAGCGTTAAAACTTTAGATCACGTGATACCTAGTTATTTGAGACGCTAAATACTTAATAAACATCGTTATAACTGGACCTGGTCTATTTCGACCTTGTGTCCTGCCAATTTTGCAAACGGGACACCATGTTGAAGTTAATGCAAAGTTCCAGGTGGCTCTGCTTTGTAGTTTACTTTATTCTAATCTAGCTCTCATGATGAATATCAACGTCGACATTTATATTCTCAGTTCAAAAGATTCTTGTTGTAGTATCTTCTAACGACAGAACGTCCCCTATCGCGAACTGATTAAAGGAATAAACAATGTGCTCAAACGGCTGCAGGAAGTATCTGCGATTGCTGTAAATAATCCCAGGACCGTACATTAAACGAGTTCGGTAAGAAACACGTTATTGTAAATTCGATCCTGGTGTTTTACTATGAGTGAAAGCCAAGATGCATTCCTTCTCGCATCAATGCAAATTCAATACAGACATTTCCAAATTTGAGGTGCCCATTTATCGTTTTTTCTCTTGCGTACGTAACTCTACATGCGGCTGGTGAGGTCGCAGGTCTCCACAAATTGGACGCTTGTTGCTGTCTCGCAGCTGATTCGTTCCCGAGGGTCCCAGTTCTACTGGTCCCTGCCGTGGATTGGGTCCCCGTTAATATTACTACGATAGAGATAACAGCAGTACTTATTGTAAATAAGATTATCTCTATTTAATTATTGTAGCTATGGCCAGCTACCCGTAATGGTTAAATTACGAATGTAAAAAAATAACATAAGAATACGATTAGTATGGTTAAAAGCGTGTTTCTGACTAATATTGTAAGATATATTGATTGTTATGGTATTGTATTATTGGTAAATCGATAAGACGTTAATAATTACACCAAAATTTGAACAAAGCTAAATATTCTTAGTATAATATCTTAGGTTTGGTGTTTCTTTGACAAATATTGTAAAATGTATTTAAAATATATTGATCCTAATGCAATTGTATTGATTGGTTGAATATTGGTAAATCGATAAAGACGTTAATAATTTAAAAGATCATTTGAACAACAAAACCAGCTCTTTTCTGAATAGTTTGCCTTAGGTTTGATGTTTACGTGACCAATATTAAAAAAGTTATAATATATAGTGACTATAAAGCATTTGTATTGACTACTGGTAAATCGATAAAGACGTTTTTCACCAAAATAAGGCTTGCATAACTAAGCAATACATTTTTTGAATAATTTGCATAAGGAAAATGACTCATTGCAAAAAGTATGCAAAACGTTAAAATGGCTTAGGTAGACTGAGAATGAGTTACGGCGTAGTCTTATCTCTTTATATAATATGTTAGCAGTAAAATACTGAATTCTTTCTTTATTGCTGTGCATATGCTACAGCCTAAATAATGCTATAAATGAAGCAATGAGAAAGCAGTGTTTAGATGTTAATCAAACTGATACCTAATATCGTTAATTGTCAAACATAATGTTGTATCCATCCTAGAGCAAAACTGTTTAAATCTAAAAGAAAATAGACAAAAACATTCTGGAAGTGAAGCGTAAATGTAATCCCATGAAGGGAACCCGATCCACGGCGGGGACCCAAGGGCACACCGACCGAGAGCGAACGAGTATTATCTCATCAACTATCTCTCTTGTAAACATGGTTTTTAAACAACCCGATTATGGTTTAAAAAGGCATTTTTGTCCAATGTAGTGTTTTAATGTACACTATCAACATACTTAGCTGATAGTAAAGTGACATTTTACATGATCATATTATTAAAATACAAATAATCCAATCTATTGTTTTATAGTGTTTACTCAAATACAGTAATTTTCTAAAGTAAGATAGTCACATGTAAATAAGTAATGGTACAAACTAATAATATTTTACTGTAGCTGTTTAATATTAATATTATTAAAAGGCCTATAGTTGTTTTCAAACATTACTTTCTTTTACTTTGATTTACTGTTGGAGCCACATTATTTCCACAAGCAATAATGCCAACTATTGTCTGTATTTAAATCTTGAAAAAATGCTGTTACTTTTTGCTGAATGGTTGTTTCTACTAATATGGCTACTGCCACTCATGTTGTCATCATAAGATCTGCTGCTATAATCCTCAGAACTACCCCTCATACTACCCCCGCGTGTACTAAAACCAGAGTCAGCGTTACTTCCAGCATTACCACCAGAAGTATTACTGCCCAGCCTGACTACACTTCCAACAATGCCAGCGATAGTGCCATAATAGCCACCAGCATTCTTGTCCTGGCTCTCATACATACCATCAGTATGTCTACCAACATCCCTGCCTGCATCAGCAGCCATGTCCTGGCTCTCATACATATCATCAGTATGCCTACTAACATCCCTGCCTGCATCAACAAGCTTTTCACAATCACTTGCGCTTCTACCTAATCCAACACAACCCTTGCCCGCAGCCTCTCCGCTCGCATCGTGTCTACTGGCCGCGCCTGAACAGCTGCTGTGTTCCAGCAAAGCCGCGTGCATTTCAGAGACCGCCTGCTCGTTTGCTGAACAACTGAACAGGCCTCCCAAGCTGTCATGGTAGAGGGCGTTGACCATAGTCACGGTCTTGTGTCTCGTGGGAGGCAGTTGTATCCGGGGAGCGGTGAAGTTGGCATCACGCTTGTGGTGGAGCAACACCAGGATGACCGGTTTATTGACCAGCGACACTGAAAGGCAGGAGAGGAAATGCTGTTAGAGTCCGTTAAGTTGTTTTATAAGAGGAGGATGCTGCATTACTGGAGTAACAGTAATATTAATATACAGTATATATATACACAATACACCGTACAAAATGATAAACGCAACCTTTTTGTTTTTGCTCCCATTACTCATGAGCTGAACTCACAAATCATCGAAAATGTGCAACATAATTTTTCTCTATATAAACACAAGCTAAAATTATCCTGGGCCGAACATCACACAACCATAATATATTATGTTCAACACTGTAGCTCAAACATTACCTGGAATCATATTAAGGGCAGCCTCTATGTCTGACTCAGGTCGTGAACAAATCGGGCAGAAGACGACGACCGCTTCACACTCCTGGCTGATATCGGTGTGCACCAGCTGCAGTCCGCCCCGGCTATTCACACGGCCCCACAGCGTCTGGTGGGAGCCGTGTGTTTCACCGCTGATGACAGACAGGACCTTCACTGTGGCCCGAGCTAGAACGGTCGGGGCACACGCTTTCCAAACTTGAGTTGTATGGCAAGAACGTAAATAAGCATTAAGTTGGTCTGTATTCACAGTGAAACGTTAAGTCAAAGTGTTCACCTACACGTCAAAAACAGCATTTAAAAACACTTACTTCCTTTTGAATAAAATAAACAAATCTTTATTTATTTGTTCTGACCAGGGATATAATAAGCCTGATGTTTAGCAACAAAATATTGATAATAGGGTATTTTGCTTAATCTTGTTTATGTTATTAGGTGGATTAAAATGTATTCTAGAATATGTCAAATATGATTCTGATTAAGGCTTCCAATATTATGGAATTTACAAGGAGTGTAGGCCTGAGTTTAAATATAACATACTGCAGTGCATTATGTTCTAAAGTACACAGACCTCTGAGGGGCACCCTTAAAAATATGTTCTCATTTTAGAAGGAATTTCATATTTTAATTTATGTTATATAATATTTCTAATGTTCAGGCAACCAAACGTTTAGATTTGTCAGTTAAGTTTTGTTGGTACATTTTACCTTTCTCAGATGTTCCTGTGGCTCCTACACTTAATGAAGGTCTTGACGGTGAAAGTGATGTTGTGGTATGATCCGAACCAGTCGTAATGCCACGACCATGACTCCCTATGGGTAAAAACCAAGCAATAAACTATAACCAACTCAATCAGACTTATCATCACCATTCCCCCTACAATTATTGTGCTAATAGAACATATTCACCTTGCATTTCTGTAGAAATACCAGTATCTGCCAGGTGCACAAAAGACTCTCCACCAAACATGTCCACAGAACCTAACGGAAGTTACATGAAGCTAGTGTAAAATATAAAGACAACTGATACATGTAACCTACACTGAGGAAAGACTTGGCTCCCCCCAAAAATCTCTTAGACAACTACAACTGATACAGAATGCTCCCCAAATATTTGTCAGATATGCTCATAAATTACCAACCGTCCCTGAGGTCAGCTGGTACTGTTGGGCTGCTAGTTGTTCCTCGAGCCAGACCTAAATAGGTGAAGAAGCATTTAGTATTTACACAACATATAAATGTAACAAGCTTCTAGAACAACTCTAACTTGCTCCTACTTTGTCCACCTTTAAATCTCAGCTAAGACTATTTACTGAAAAGCAACTGAAAAGATAGAAATGTTCTATCTTTTCAGTTGCTTTTCAGTAAATAGTCTTATTGGAGCTTTAAAGAAAATACATTTTTTGCTATTCATTGTTCCCTTTCGTTTATGGTTAATGTTATGGTTTTATGGTTGTACATAGTGATGTGATTCATTTCAGATTAAATAAATTGTATATGTATGTGTGTGTTTGTGACTCTTATGCGTGTGTGTATGCATGTGTGTACAGTATGTGTGTGTATATTTATACACTGTATACAGATGTGGACAAAATTGTTGTTTCAGCTCCTTCCACAAATGTTCAATAGGATTTAGATCAGGGCTCATAGAAGGCCACTTCAGAATAACTTTAACTCTTAGCCATTCTTGGGTGTTTAAGCTGTGTGTTTTGGGTCATTATCCTGTTGGAAGACATGACCTGCGACTGAGACCAAGCTCCCTGATACTGGGTAGCACATATCACTCCAGAATGCCTTAATAGTCTTGACAGAATGTATGTACGGTATATGTATGTGTATATATGCTAATTTTAACAAGCTCTTTTAAGCATTTTGCCTCCTTATTCCTTAATGTTTTTATCAACTTCCTGTATTTTATGTGAAGCACATTTAATTATCACTGTATATGAAATGTGCTATACAAATAAATTTGCCTTTTATGAGGTTGGTTAAAAATGTCAAAAAAGATGCCATAACATCACATGAAGGATTTAACTGACGTTCAATCAATGCACAGTAACTGATGTTATTGCAGGCAATGGGCGAGATGCAGTCAGACTAGTTTTACTAGGAGCCACACAATTATCTGTTTCTGTAGAATCAATATCACAGAGAGAATAGAAACCTTAATCACTATTTCTACAAATCATAAAAAATGAGTTGTACATTGTAATTGTCTGTTATCAACAGACAATTAGCTCTGTTATTTGGGGTAAAATAACATCTCAGTATAATAAAACAATGTTGCTATTGGTTATTTCGAAAGTATTTATTAACATCTTAATTATGTTATATTATATGCCATATTGAAGGTAGTATTGAATAGTATTGAATAACTCAGGTGTCTAGATTATAATCTAAATACTTTCTTTTAAGAAATTGAGAAATAAAAAGAGAAGTTAAAGAAAAATTTAAAAGAAATGTTTCTCACCCTTTTCATTTTGATTCATGGTGATTTCCTCCAGCAGAGTAATATGGGCCTCAATGAACTGACTGACTTTTTCTATTTGGGTCTTCAAGTCCCTAAGGATCAAGAGGTACTCACTCAGGGCCCCATTCCCTGTTAGTGCAGCTGGAGATAACACATATGTAAAACAAATGGGTTGTTGTTGGGGCGATATGGACCAAAAATAATATCCCGATATATTTAGGTTGAATACCGATACACGATATATATCTGTATTTTCTATAAAGTGGGCTAAATCCTTCAGGCATAGAGAAAAAACGGAAATGTGATATTTAACATTTTTAGCGACATTAATTGACATATGTGAGCTTTCTCTGGTGGTCACTCGCTCCTGACTCCATTCCTCAGGCCAAGTGCAGGCATGGAGGGAGAGACGAACAAATCGAAAAAGTAATTAATAAATGCATAATATAACTATATCGATAGTCTAGATCTGTCAAGGGCTACAGTACAACAACTAGGGCTGGAACCGGAATATCAGAAAGAATTTCAAAAGAGATATATACGATTAGACAATATAGTTTATGTTTGTACAGTATGCAGAGTATGCAATATCCAATAAGCAGAGCCACACATTTATATTGGATTTAAAGGATTGAATGGTAGTTTAAATGTATGTGGAAAAGAGATTATAATCTCAATGAGTCTTTAACCTGGTACATATTGGACCTGTTAACTATAATACTTCAACAGAAATAGCCTGAAGGAACTGTAAAAGTAAAAATAACTGCATAGCAAGGTTTTTATACACACCCTTCAAATATTCTGACGGGAGAAAGCCCTTCAGTTCATTTAAGACCAAATGTATTGGTTTCTACAAGACAAAATTGCAAACAGACAGTAAAGATATTAGTCGACTGTTAATTACGATATTATCTTCTACACAGCGTACTATGTACATACATAAAATTACATACATAAACCTGCAACATAAAAATGTTATATTATAGACATGTGGTATATTAGTTGACCTGTTTGTGGATTATGTGACGAATGGTTTTTCTGAATTTGATTTTTGTTACACCAGGAAACAGCTCGTTCAAATCTTCTCTCGTCAGGGATTGGATGTCAGAGTTACTGCGACAATCAGCCCCTGGAAAATGTTAAATTTATCACAAACAATTCAAATATCCTGCAAATGATTGAAAAGTTTTATATTTGCAATTGTCGCTTTTATGCATAGCTTGGTATGCATACAACCAGGGCCTACAGTATGTTCCAGGACTTACACTATCATTGTGTCAAGTGATCATCCATTTCACTATAGCACTTTGTTAGCTAGGGTGGCCATCTAGTGGCCAAATAATATTTTTTCTGGATATAATCAATACTGCCCTAGTAGGCCTAGCTAGCCTACTATGTGTGTAGTCTATAGTTTTACTTTCACATGATCTAAAAACTGCATTTTGGATTCATACGACCCGTTTTATCGTCAACGTTTTATTGTAGTTGTAGGTAGGCTACAACTGTTAATATGCAGCATTGTATTTAACTTGACTGAATGATAGGCACGTCAACTTTCCTGAACTTTTAGGGTAGGCGAATATGTACGTATGTATGTGCTGGCTAAACCTGTGTAGTCTACTTACGTTCTAACACTTTAGCCGCTCCTGCGTCAAAGCGTTTAATCTCCTCTAGCAATGACATGGCTAGACTTGGAGAGGTAAAGAATGAAACAGACCTCTTCCACTTAAAAAACACTTTACAAACAGATAAACTGTGTTTAAACCAGTAACCAACCGCGACTAATAGTTACATCAAATTGGCTATAGCCTGCCAAATATTCTAAATCTATGTAAATATTTTAAATACTGTATTATGTGTACCCACTGCTTATCTGTCACCTCACGGAATTGAAAGTGAAAGTTGTAAAGGAAAAGGCAGTATGAATCGCACACTGATGACTGCCTGCCTTCAACCATTTTATGTGTGTAGTATCATACATACATCAGTAGAGTGTGCTCAAATCTAAGAGTTTTTAAAAATTGCCTATTTATATATATTAATATGAGAGCAAATGCTTTCCAAAGACTTTCCTTGGGAGAGCGGTTACTGATTGCTGAAAATTACAATGCATTTGCTGATGCTTCCAGCCTGATTGTTTTAAATGTGCTCAGTGTGGTCATGTGTCAGAATTTCAATTTTTATGGGCAATAATTTTCCAAAATGATATCGGAATAGAATTTAACGATACAAATACAGTAGGCTACATGCATAGATTTTAAATGTCAGTTTTGACAGTGTTTTTTTCTCCTTGGAACTCATGGAAATGGAATGGAAATGCTAGTTATTATTAGATACCCAACCCGCAATGTCACCACACAAACTATCCACTCTTTCATTTTTGCCTATTCAAGGTTATGTAAAATGCACTGTGTTTATAAAAGAAACAAATTAAATCTGCCATTGTTCAAGTTGTCGAAATTGCTATATGATATCCCACTGACAAGTGCATGCTAATAAAAGTATTTCTGCCTAAACCTTTTGGTCCCGTGAGGCTGTCTGTCTCTTTTGGTTTAGTTGCTGAGTACGAATTCCTCTGCAAACTGTCTATCTAGATGTTTATGAAACAGGTAGCAGCTTCACAATGTGCTGTCAACCTCAAAGCTATTTGAAAGCTGTGATGTCTAGAAAGGCAGAGCACCTGGTTTACATCCTTGAACGAGAAAATAAGCAGCCTTTCTCTGATATGCCAAGCAGTCTGGGCTCTAAAATGCATCTTGGGAATTTATGAGAATTTTAGTAACCTTTAATAATCTTTCTCTTTATAATAATCTATCTTTTTTATTGTTGTTTTCTGCTGGCCTCTTCTGATGGTCTGTGTTTCTATGAATCACTACTTTTGATAGTATTGTTGTAGCATGGTAATGTGGCACAGAAAGTAAAGGTTTTATTATCAACGTGCACAGATTTTCCTCTCCAGCTCTGTGTTCATGTTTGAAACCCACCTGTGCATGAGAGTGCACGTGGATGATAGGGGGTGTGTTGGTGGAGAGAGGAATGCAGACGAACTGCTGAGTAGTCCTATTGTACTTGTATTGTCGTCAGAGGTCGTCAGTGCGGGTTAGGGTGGCGTGCTCGATGCAAGATAACGGAAGAAAACAAGATACAACAGAAAAAAAAATTGGGATGTTTTATTTTCACCTTATGCCAGTCCATAAGCAACATAGGAATTAGCTTTAGGTGTTGCACAGTCCACAACTCGACTTTAAAATGTCCCTGAGGAGAAAAGATTCCTTAAACGTAGATCTCCATGAATACCAACAATGTAAAGTTAACATAAAGTTTTCTGCTTTAGAGTGCCTTTAGCCCATGTTTCATTTCCATACGTTTGCCCTCTTTCATTGTCTCCAGTCTTGTTTTTCAGCCTTCACTAGCCCTGCTTCAATTAGGTGGGTTAGGCACCCACCTGTCAGATGAGTGAAGCATTCTGGGAGATGTAGACCTATAAAACCTACAGTAATTGAACTGCACAGTTTGTCAAACCCGATAATCTCACACTTCTAGTAGTTTTAACAGGGAGCTACTTATAATGGCAAACAGCACAGAGAAAACGTCAAATAGAATACAATTCACTACATCGCACAACGTTTTGGTTATTGTTGTTGATGTTCCATCGGTAATGAATGAGTGGTTGTTGGACAATGTGATCTTATGCAATCAGCCAAACAGAGCAGGCATGCGTGCGTGCGTGCGTGCGTACGTGTGTGTGTGTGTGCGTGCGCGTGTGCCTGCGTGCGTGCGTGTGTGTGTGCGTGTCAGTCAGTAAGGCGCAGTCTCTCATGTTGAGTGATGGAGGCGGAGAGGAGACAGAGAAAATATGATGTATGTATGCATGCTATGCATTATGTATACCTGTAGCATTTACACCTGTGCGGTGAAACAGAGAGAGAGAGAGAGAGAGAGAGAGAGACAGAGAGATAAACAGATGGGAGAGAGGTGAAAGTACCAGACCGGAGGATTCAGACAAAGAGAGATTGAGAGTGAAGGAGGGGAGATTCTGTCATTGTGCTTCATCCCCAGGCCCTTGGTTGGACCTGCAGATTGTTGCAACAGTAGTCTCGAAACCTTTTTGTGCCAGGACCCACCTAGAGAGGACTAATCTATTTAGAGACCCATCAAACACCAAGTAGACTATCGGTAATGTCATTTTCAAAAACCTATCCATTGTAGCTAATGCTATACGTGTGTGCCAAATATTTTTGAGCAGAGCGCTCCAGAATCTACGGTGTGCACGCAGCTAAATAGGATGTCATCCAATCAGGAACAAAATTGCTTTTTTGCCGCAACCTTACGCGCGGCCAATGAGTGGATCAACACGATAGTACAGAGCGGATGCCTTTCGTTGGTATTCTTAAATATAAACATAATTACAATATTTTTTTTGTCAGATCTCCAACACTAACCACTATAGCGAGCTATATGCTATACATGTGTGAATCTGTCAAAATATCGAACTATTTAAATGATATAGCATTACAATACGTACTATTACAAGTAACTTTTATACACAATAGGCTGTTGGCCCGGTTTAATAAGCAACACAATTGCATATGCAATAGGGGGTCCCTTTTTACGTGTTTCTAGGCCTGAAATATATTGAACACCTCTGATGTAATGCATGTCTGATTTGTCAAAGCTGCTTTATGACTTTTAGAAGGAAAGGGGACATCGCATAAGTCCCCCACAAAGGGATTTGTACGGCCCGCCAACCACTTCAAATTACAGCGATAAGATCACACCATTTTGCAGAAGCTATATCCTTGCCCACTTTAATGTGTAGTGAATGTGCAAACTGCATGCACTTCCTTCCAGGGGAATTCCCTTCCGAAAAGTGAAATTATAGATATTCTTCTGGCAGCTTTGCCTCAGCCTGAATGTGTTAAGCACAGTCTTCCCTTCCAGTCATTTCACATGATCTTGTACTCTTCCCTTTTTTTCCTTCTGCCTCTGGATCTAATTCAGTGGTGTCAGCACCCAAGAGAATGTCCTCTCGCTCGTTCATACTGCAGACTGAAGTAGCAGGGAAAATACCCCCCCCCTTAATTCTCTTGAAGAAATAATATTGCGGAAGGATCCCGGCAGTTGTTGACGTCAACTGTTATGTATCCTAACCTGATCCCAACACACACGATCTCAAAGCAAATAGCATTCGGAACATAGTCCATTAAACATAACCATTAATCCACGGAAGGGAGGGTGGGGATGGGGATGTCCTTCTCATGTTCTTGGAGCAGACTGCCTTCTCATTAAGCCCCCCCGAAAAACAGTGTGACGGCAAGGAAGAAACTACAAAGTTAGCGCTTTGAGCATCCCATATTCTTTCAGTGAATAATGGATATCCTCTGCTGATTAAAATTAACACGAATGTCGCCATTCTGTTCTTGTAATGCACGGTCTGCATGTGTCAAACGTCTCCCTTGCACCAGAGTTTGAGGCAGTTGCGTAACAAAACGGGAAGTTAAAAGACCTTGGGGCCATTGTCGTTATTCCTTCTTTGAACACGCAGCATTGCATTGCTGACGTGACTTCAACACAGCTGCTGCTATATTGTATAAAACTGGATAATTGTCATTCTCTGTCTCTGTGTTGCTGTTGCTCTTTCTTCCCGCCCACACACACACACACGCACACACACACACACACACACACACACGCACACACACGCGCACACACACACACACACACACACTTGTCCAAATTGAATGAATAATGAGCGCTTATGGCTTGGTGTTTTGTTTGACAGTTTAGCCTGTAATAATTGGCTGATGCCAATATGCTTCGTTACTCCTCTAGTATCCATAAAACCTTATGCTCTTTGGTGTTTTTGGTGCTTTGGCAATATGAGACATTTAAACGTTATGCATCAAGACACAAACATCAGTAGACAAAGCAAGTTATCATCCAAAAAAATATACATATACTGGAGATTAAACAGTGTGTTTAGTTTGCTCTATCATTTTGTGTTTTCTATTTTATAAATATACAAAATGTCAGATAATTGAAGCCCAGATGTCTGTACTAGCGCTTGAAGGTCGTTAAGGTTGCTGATTGCTAATGATTAATATAATATAAATATAATATTGAATAGCTTGAGTGGATTTTAGTGTATGAGGGGGGAGGATTGACACATTTTACAAAGATAACATCTTAAATCTACAGTTGTTGTAATTGTCCAATTTAGCTTTAGTAAACCTAACAATTATTCATTTGATTTGTATAGCACTTTCCAAGGTACATGTACATTAACCAGACTACAGCTGAATTGTCCCTTCATCTAATCTTCTAGAGAGTTTCTCAGAATCTCC
Source organism: Amblyopsis rosae (assembly GCA_025399935.1). NCBI lineage: Eukaryota > Metazoa > Chordata > Actinopteri > Percopsiformes > Amblyopsidae > Amblyopsis > Amblyopsis rosae. Next base: position 29,530 of record JAODTR010006225.1, read on the forward strand.
ACAGACAATTACATTGCATTATTATGGTACCTTGTACTTCTGTCTCCGGTACCTTCTGTTTCTTTTTTATTTAATTTCCTTGTTCTATGTAGTATTTTAATATGTACTGCAACCTTTTTATGTTTTACTGCAATTTTTCTATGTTTCTATGCTGTTGACAATGCATAATTCTGTGAAGGACTTTGTGACTGCTGTCTGTGAAAGGTGCTATACAAATATATTTTACTTACTTACTTACATGTTTAGATTTATGGCCATTCACCCATATTTACGCTTTTATCTGAAGGAATATCAAATGCCATCGGTACAGTGGCATTATAAATCAAATGCCATCGGCGTTAAACTTACTGGTAAATACATTTTTGGAAATGTATTTATTTATTTATTTTTCCTTTATTTTTACAAGTTTGAGAGATCTCAATTTACAAAATCTCTTTTCTAAGAGAGACTTGTACAAAAAAAAAGCATAATTAAAAGTTACATACAGTTATTTATAACATAAAACCCAAAAATAAAAAAACACGGTACAAATTTTAAATATAGGAATTTATTTGTTAACTGAGAGAAATGTGAAAGACATTGAGAAGCAAAAAGTAGCATATACTGTAATTTATAGGGGTTAAAACACAGATGTCCCTGAGCATAATTTACCAAATCTTTAATCTTGGCTTTAAAAGCAGGTAATACCATACCATTCATTTTAACACGTTGAAGCCTGTTCCAAGCTGAAAGGCCAAGCAGGGGTCATTCTCGAGAACGCTTGCTAACTTTAACTAGCTTCCTCCACGGTGCCGCCCCACACATCGAAACGCACTGTGAAGCAAAGCGTAGCACTAAAACTTTGTTAATGTGAACAGAGATGTGTTCACCACTTTGTTCCTGTGCAAGCATCAGATTATTTCGTGACTTTGACAAAAGATGTAGTACAGATACAGACATCCCAGCTCTCCTGGAAGATCCGTGAATCTCCCGCACTTTAATAGCGGCTCCCTGGCTCCCGCAAATAGTATGCAGTCTCCCGGAAAAGTTATATCTCCTGGAACATCGAGAGGGAGAGAGAGAGAGAGTGAGAGAGAGAGAGAGAGAGAGAGAGAGAGAGAGAGAGAGAGAGAGAGAGAGAGAGAGAGAGAGAGAGAGAGAGAAATAAGAGAGTATATTCGCAGACGGACGATGATGACTCCCACAAATGAGTTCCAGCAGGTTGGGATGTCTGTGTATTAGCAGCACAATTAGCTTGCAATAGCTGACTATACCTTTAATCCAAGCACAGGCCTATGGCTGGCCAACTAAGGATGAAAAACACTATCCAAAGAGAAATTGATTCTATGCAGTACATTAGCTCACACCAACGATTCCTCTAATTTAAAACAAATGAAAGAGTTAAGGCATCATGACTTCATTTTCATCGCCATGGAATGGTGCAGAACAGGCTTATCTCTCAGTAACTCTTGCCGCATATAAAGATGATCGTAAAAGCTTTCTTATACACAATAAACTTGGTCAAGTGTTTATTTTGGGTCAGTATCTAATTCACGCAATCAAGCATGCCATTCAGTCTTATTGCTATCATTTAGATAATGCTGAAATTCACCCAACAGCCAAACAATAGCACAGAGTGCAAATCTAGACCCCACCCATGGCGTTCCAGATGAGAATATTAATGAGCCTTTTTTGTGTGACGCCCAAGGGCAGGCAAAGTACACGAACGCGCTCACACACCTTGGCTAAATATAGTCCCGCGCCCCAGCCCCGTAGCACAGCCATACAGTATATATACTCCCTGAGCGCCAATCAATGAGTCTTCCATTTATAGAGGCAGTCGATAAAAACCTATCAGGATGGAGCGAAAACAACAACAAAAAAAAAATAAGCTGCCGCATCGCCTGACCGCTGTCTGAAGCAATAGTGAGCCCTCCCCCTTACTTACTCCCCCACCACCACTCATCCTCCTTCTCTCTCTCTCTCTCTCTCTCTCTCTCTCCGCAGGGAGAGCACAAGAGGAGAATCCCCTTTTGGTTGAGCTGTGTTGTTTACTGAAAGCCCAGCCCGACTGACTGTCAGGCTGCCTCACGGCCCATCGCCTGCTGTGCTGTTGCACGGCTACTCCCTCACCCATGTGACTATAGGGGTGTGGACCTGTTCGATACACATGCTACCTCCCCCCTCTCTCTCTCTCCACCTCTCTCTCTCTCTCTCTCTCTCTCTCTCTCTCCCCTCTCTCTCTCTCTCTCCCCCCTGCCTCTCTCTCTACCCCCCACTCTCTCTCTCTCTCTCTCTCTCTCTCTCTCTCCCCTGCCTCTCTCTCTACCCCCCCACTCTCTCTCCCTATCTCTCTCTCT
>JAODTR010006226.1:0-10911 GCA_025399935.1 Amblyopsis rosae
ACCGGCAGCGCCCCCCCCCCCCCCCCCCTCTCCCCCACCCACTTAGTATTAAAACAAATAACATCTGCTTGACTGCATCTGTGCTGATTCCCCCCTTCATTATCTCTGCAGAACTTGACTCCACACCCAGAACGCCTGTGACTGTCTCGACGACTGTATCCACCCAGCCACTGAGACACTTCATGGTCGCAATGTAGCTCGCTCTGTTCGTCTTCGCTCTGGCTCTAGCGCTAAAGATCTCATAGCCATTAGGTTCCAAACAAACATATGAGTTAATGGAGAAAACAATGAATCCCAACCACAAAAGTGCCCACAATGTAAAGGAAGGTAATATGTTACATAAGTGGGCAGTTTTATCTCTGAACTGAATATAATGCAGTTGCTGTTGCAGATTGTAACATCACCACTGATATTAAAGGTGGCCTCAGTGGTTCTGGAGAAAGATTGTTGATATTTAAACTCAATCAAAACGAAAACACCTCTCCCTGTGCGGTGTGGTCTGCACCAATACATGGCTGTGTAACAGCAGGTTGTTGTTTCAGGCGGAGACTCATTGAATTTGACAATCACTGACTTTAGCCAATAACAAAGAAGGTGTCCTGTCCAACAGGTCAGAAGGAGACATGGATGTCTCCATAAAAGACCCAGGAACACCTGTCTGTCACCATTGTAAGACAGACACACGCTGCTTACAGCCTACTACAAGAGCATATAGTCACAATCATGAATACAGAGAGGAAGAATTAACACTGAAAGAAAGATAGGGTCAGGGGACATGTAAAGAAAACCAGTTTCTGATTAAATATTTCTCCTGCACATGAAAACACCACACAGAGAAAATACACACACACACAAACTTTATATACAGCAGTAATTAATTGCATAAATTGAACACCAGCTTGTCTGTCCATTAGTTAGGTAACTTAATAATGTCCTAAACAGCATCTCTGAACGGCCAGTGATTCGGTGTACACTGTTCTGTCTGCTCTGCAGTTGGGTTTCCAACAGCAGAGGATCTCGCATGCTCAGACTGTTCTACAAACAGCCAGGAGATGTTGAGAAAAGTAAATATAATTTATATTCGTCTGCCTGAGCTGCAAACAGTCTGTAGCAAAACCCCATAGTCCTTGTAATGCTGGACCAGGTGTTCTACCAACGTATTAGAGATCTTCCAAGAAATAGTGAAAGAACAAAAGAGGTAATCAAATTATTTGGAACTTATCCATTTTTAGAGACTACTGACATTCTTTTATCCCGGATTGCTCTACAACTCGTCGAGTTCAGAAAACGTCCTGGCTAGCTGCCGTAGGTTACTAGTATCGGGACTGGTCTATTGCCTACAGTACCGTAGTGTACGGTAGGCAATAGACCAGCAGGGCTCTACTACACCCGTCATCATGCACCATATGTTGTTATGTTATGGGTAGTTATTGCCTCTTGTAATCAGTGTGATAGGGCAAGGTCTGAAAACCATTACAAACACATTTATTTCATAGCGTGTACGCCACTGGTTTAACCAATCACAAAATACACCTCATTGGCTAGTCTCGCAGAGCAAGCCTACCTAACCCTATACCACCTAAATGTGGTAAATAAGTAGGCAATGGTTACTGTCTAAAATAAACGGAAAAACTGAAATTAGTAAATAAATCTCTGCACCATTGTCGGAATTAGAAACTTGTGAGAGACAAACCAATAAATATTGACTTCTTCACTTACATAAAGTGTAGTTAATTAAGCTTACAAGGGTATATGTATCAGACATTCAGCACAGTTGCTTATGTGACGTAGTGCTAATGGACGGAATAGACTCAGGTTACTGGTCAATGGCAGCTCTTATCATCACTGTGGCATTATGAGAAAACAGGCTGTAATCAGTATCTGTGTGTAAACCATGTGTTTACTCACTGATGCCCCCTGGAGACCGGAGAGCATGTTAAACTCTTGTAACTCTCAGAAAAGGTTCCCTCACTTCATCTATTTTAATTGGCTGCCGCTGCATGGGTTTACTCCAAGCTGTTCAGGGACAAGCTTGTGTCATAATAACACGCAGTATTACATGTTTATACACATAATAATATCTTGCATCGCACCTTTCAAATGCACTGTAGTATTTGGGCTTATATTGAATGGTTTATTTACACTACTGTACGTGGACATAAATACAGTATGCTAGAATGAGCTCCAGGAAGGCTTGCAGCTCTGAACTTTTATTGACGCTGTTATGATTTGTGAATATTGAATGGTGCTGTATGTTGACATGTAAGGCTGCATGTTAATGTGGGTATGTTGACATGTAAGGCTGCATGTTAATGTACTCTATGTTGACATGTATGTTAATGTGCTCTATGTTGACATGTAAGGCTGCATGTTAATGAACTGTATGTTGACATGTAAGGCTTAATGTTAATGTTCACTGTAATGCTACAAGGCACGGTTGACTTCCTCCTGGTTCTCTGGTGTTTATATGTGCAGAGAACGTTGTGCCACATACAGCCCCTTGAACCACAGTTGACCCGCTCTGACCTTCAAACTCTGACCTTCAATCTCCACCTCATCCACAGTTGACCTGCTCTGACCTTCATCTGCATGCTGACTGAGCATGGGCCACTGGAACCCTCAATGCTCCAGCAGCCCCCACCACATAGTAAACAGTAAACGCTCTCTCTCTCTCTCTCTCGCTCTCTCTCTCTCTCTCTCTCTCTCTCTCTCTCTCTCTCTCTCGCTCTCGCTCTCTCTCTCTCTCAAACACTGCCGCATGGCTTCACAATGTCTTTGTCTGAGGGACTTTGTTTTCACGTGAGCCCTGCCTCTACCTCCTGCCATTACACAGGCTGCTTCAGTAACAGTAATAATAATGCTTACTCTCACTCAATAGTTTCACTAATTTCAACAGAGATGGCTTATTGTTCTGCTATCGTCGTGGACTTTGTGGGTTAACAGGGGATTCTGGTTTAGTCCGGAAGCAGTGCACACCCCTACACACACACATGCACACACACACACACACACACAAACAAGCCTACACACACACGCACACCCTAGCCCACACCCCTACACACACATGCACACCCTCACACATACCCCTCACACACACACACACCCTCACAAACACACACACACACACCCTCACATACAACAACACACACACACACACCCTCACATACAACCATACACACACACCCTCACACATACAACCATACACACACACACACAAACACACACATGAAGGGAAGTACATCGGCAGACTAACAGGACGCCTGCCACTCATCTGCTGTCCAATGGGACAGCAGCTCTGTTAATTACCCTTGCTGTTCATTAAGCCATCAAGAAGACTCAAGCATGTTATCAGGCATTCACATAGATTATTAAAATGCATGATAACTCTTATATGTCTTCATAGTCTTCTATTATGTTATATTATTAACAACAACAATAATAATAATAATAATAATAATACACTTTATTTACAGTAGCACCTTTCATTTGCAGTTGCAGCTCAAAGTGATTCACATGTAAGAGATTACATAATAATAATAAATAATAATAATAATGCACTTAATTTCAGGATGCCTTTTAACACACTCAAGGACATCTTATATTGCACACAGGCAAATATATAGTTCAATATAAACATTTGGTTAAGATATATAATACAGTTTTGGACTTTTAACTAAGGCAGGCAATATACAATTACATTTAAAATATTTGGGTATATACATATATATAAGTATATACAAAATAATATAGTAATGCCTGCTTATTGGGATGGGTTAGATGCACGTAAGTGCTTCATACTGACTTTTGGAAAACATAGAATATAGAATGGTCAAGAACTATAAGAAGAAGAAAAAAAAGACATAAATATAAATGATTATAAGTGATGAAAACCATAATGTAAAGTAAAAATAAAGGAGTAATTCCCTGGAAGCGTATTTCCTTCATCCCTCAAACTCTTCTCAGTCAACTCTCTAGTGATGATTTTATCATGTGGGCTGGGTACCTGCATTTACCTGAAGGTGCGTTAATCCATATTTTGGTCTAAAGACAATGAGATTCATGCGAGACTGAGACAATAACGGGACTTCTCCTGTGCTACAGAGGCTCCACACTGCTCACTCTTTACATTACAAACTCACTGTTTATGTTATTGAACCACATGGTGAGGAGCAGCGAGGAACGCGAGGAATGAGTTTTCAAACCAACAAATCAAGGAGACCCTCTTTAACCCCTTCTTTCCAGACTACAGTAACATCATTCCGCTCCTCCAGAGGAGGTTCAAACAAGATAACTGTTTATGTTTTGGATTCGAGCAGCCATTTATCTCACTGACACGAGAGGCAGTGGTGTTATAACATTATGATTAATGTGCTTTAGGTGATTTAATTGAATGCCAGAGTTATTCAGTGATTACACAGCTGTAGCTGTAGCGGAGCATTAAGTGTCAACTTTATTACATCACTACTAAGGGAACACTGTTATATTGCTACATAGGGGGCCAATATTACATGTTTATATAATGTGGGGAGCAATATCACATTGTTACAAGATAAGGAACAATATTACATTGTTACAAGGTGGAGAACAGTATTACACTGTTTTAAAGTGTGGAACAATATTACACAAACTCCTTGTAGCTGCTCTCCTGCCGAGATACAAGGATTGGCTCCATCGGTGTTCCACCGCCACTAACAAGATTCTCACTGCAGTAAGGAGTCAGAAGTGACCAGAACCAACCAATGAAAAGCATCACTGCAGACCAACCAATGAAACGCACCACAGCAGATCAACCAATGAAACGCACCACAGCAGATCAACCAAGTAAATGCACCAGAGTAGATAAACCCATGAACGCTTTACAGCAGACAAACCAATGATATACACCACAGCAGATCAACCAATGAAACGCAACACAGCAGATCAACCAATGAAACGCAACACAGCAGATCAACCAATGAAACGCACCACAGCTGACATAATCACCTCTATAGAAAACAATCTAAATGCAACATTTACACAAACAAAAATAATATGTTGATACAATTATGCAGGTCAAAGCAAGTCTTTTACAATGTTTCAGGCCATAAGGACAAATCTGAAATTTTATTTTTTTTTACATTACTTCTGCGCTGGTTCAAAATATTAATACTAATACTACTAATAATAATAATGGCTGCAAGCTGGCTTAATCAGAGGCCGCAGCAGCACCAAAATATGCCAACAAGCTGCAGGAGAACGGCCGGCCAGCCTAGGAGGACCCCCGCTTTGGTTTGAATCGGTCAAAGTCAATCTATTTGTATGTCCACTTCGTGGCTAGGCCCTTAGTAGTAATAATAATAATAATAATAATAATAATAATAGCACCATGAAACATATACAGTAAATATTAATACATATAATACAATAGTTATTTTGTTAGGAAGTGATACGGATTGCTTAGCTTAGTTTGATATCTAACTTAGCTAAATGTTTTATGCCTGTGTGACTGATTGCAACCCATCCTTATATGAGACAATAAAATGAAGTTAAACACCCGTACATGTATCAAGCTGTCCATGATTGTCTCTTACTTCTGAATGCTATAACTGCAGCCATGTGTAGGCCTACTGATCATCCCTATATGAAGATAATAATGAGGCTAGACAATGGTACACTCCTTTATTACTTCAGACAGACAGAAAATATATGATACACATGATGATACACCAACAGTAGTAATTATTCACACTCTTATGCCATAATAACTTGTGACTGAGGTGTATGGAAATGTAAAACGGCCTGCCACCTGCAGTAAAGCTGAGACATCTCACACTGAAGTCTTTTGACGCAAACTGTGCAAATATGAAAACAGGTTTAAAAGTGACTTGAGTCAATTTGCAGCGCAAGCTTCAAATTGAATATGGACGGCACGTTTCCCTGCAGCGCCAGACACCTCTCATTGTGGAGTGCTTGTGTGATGGACTCACGTGGCAATTATCATAACGAGCGCACAGCGCTCCTCCACTTGGAGCCAAAGCACTCTCCCGTGGGCCGCCCAGCGCACCACCGTCGCTCCGCTTTTTATTACAGACGCCTGCTGGGGGCACTGAAGGTGTAGCAGTAAAGGCTGCCATCTTGTCTTGGCTTTACTACATGACACCATGGAGCAGTGGCTTGTGTAGTTAGAGCATTCCCAGAGGAACCGTGTGCTGTAGCGTTAGCATGTAACCCACTGTGATGGTCCGCCTGTGTGTTTCGAAATGGTGGAAGAGCTATGAGGCGGTCAAAACAGTTGATTGGTTAAATGCTGTCCACTAATTTAAATATTAACCAGAGGTCTACGCCCAGTAGAAGGCAATGACTCTTCCCTGTGGAGCGTGGCCAGACCTTACTCAAAGTGAATATGGTCTGGTTATTTGTGGACATAGTCTGGTTATTTGTGGATATGGTCTGGTTATTTGTGGACATGGTCTGGTCTGGTTATTTGTGGACATGGTCTGGTTATTTGTGGACATAGTGTAGTTATTTGTGAACATAGTCTGGTTATTTGTGGATATGGTCTGGTTATTTGTGGACATGGTCTGGTTATTTGTGGACATGGTCTGGTTATGTGTGGACATAGTCTGGTTATTTGTGGACATGGTCTGGTTATTTGTGGACACGTCTGGTTATTTGTGAACATGGTCTGGTTATTTGTGGACACGTCTGGTTATTTGTGGACATTGTCTGGTTATTTGTGGACATGGTCTGGTTATTTGTGGACATTGTCTGGTTATTTCTGGACATGGTCTGGTTATTTGTGGACATTGTCTGGTTATTTCTGGACATTGTCTGGTTATGTGTGGACATGGTCTGGTTATTTCTGGACATTGTCTGGTTATTTCTGGACATGGTCTGGTTATTTGTGGACATTGTCTGGTTATGTGTGGACATGGTCTGGTTATTTCTGGACATGGTCTGGTCACACCAGGCTAGTGGGTCCGTCCAAAACTGTACAAACGCACCAGGCAAAGTTTGAAGGTAGCATCCAATGAGGTTATCCAGTGCTGCCTGAGACCTGAAAGCAGCTAGAGCGATGCCTCAGCACCATAGTTTGACTTACTGTAATATGAAGTCAGCATTGCAACCTTCACACACGGCCATCCCATAATCCCCTGTGACAAAGGGCAAATGGGAGGGTTTGGGGAATTTGTGAGTAGATAAATATGATGAAGGTTGATATAGTAATGGGCGACAGTTTATTTAAGCATTTTGTCATGAGCCCATACGTTGCTAGGGTACCCTAGGACAGGATCAGTACAGTGGCTAGCTCGTACTCCTGTTTAAGTCACTGACTATACTATTTAATACTATTTGTGTGCAATGGATGCAACTTCCGCAGAGAACCAGAACAACTCACTGGGAAGGTACACGGATTTCACCATAATACCGCCCATTATTTCTCTCTGGGGCATTAATGGGTATTTTGAGTATACTACATTAACTCCCAAGTACCTAGGATCAATCGGAGGCCATAATTGTATTCCTGCAGCAAACTGTTTGGAGGTATATTTGTTTTAGGCCATGCATGGTAGATGTATGATAGCTGTATGGGCGCTGCCTACATCAGCCGCCACAGCTAAATGCTGGTGACACACCCACTTAAGAAACCAGTAGCGTTATATGTTTGACATGCATTACAATTATGGACAGAGGACCTATTATCTGGGAGGGGGGGGGGGCTGCATTTCGTTTATATTAGCCTATTATTAACATTGTTTTGAGGTGGTGGCATTATACTAACCGTAATTGGGGTGGAAAACTGCAATCAATCATATTGTTTTTTTATTATGAGATTTATGTCCACAATTTTCCACGCGACCCGACTACGGATAAGCGGATGAAGATGGATGGATGTCCACTCACATGCACCAAGCAACTCCAAACTAAAAACATACACAATCTCTCTTTCACCCAACTGAGCGCGTCATTAGTTAGGCTAATTTGTGAAAATGAAATAACCTAGCAATACTCTATTACTACTCTTACTCAATCAATTCAGACATGGTCTACCACAAAATAATTCAATATGTTGGTGTTTTTTTTTTACCTTATGTCCTTGTCAAAATGTTGCTGAACCAACTGGGCCTTCATTTTGTGGTGCATTATGCATGAAACAAACGCTTCTCTGTGTGGAGAGTTCATTCTCACAAGCTGTGGATGCACCCAGTGTTAAAGCATGTTTACGCAGTCAGTAAAACGTAACGTGTGTATGGCTGTCAATCATGCCTCAAGTACTTGTATTGTGTGGCAGGGCTAGTTAGACTTAGATAGGCTAGGTCCAGTTCCCCTCGATTGGCTGTTTTATTTAATTATTTCAACCTCAGAAATAAGGTGATCGTGAACATACCTTTATCACCTGCTTACATCAAGATATGTAAAGGTAAAGCTGCTTTTATTGTCACATACACATACATGTAGCGAAATTCATCCTCTGCATTTAACCCATCCCTCAACGGAGCAGCCGCTGTGCAGCGCCCAGGGACCCTCCGGGTAGAGGCCAGCGTCTCTGGTCACTGACAGGATCCTGTGTCAGTGTCCTGTTGCCCTGTCTTGTTGTTTTTGTCTGATGCTGTTCTCCTCTCTGTCTGATGTCTTCCCCAGTCCGTCTGTGTCCCTGTGTCCTGTTGGTCTGTCCTGTCCTGTGTCCTGTTGGTCTGTCCTGTGTCTCTGTGTTCTGTTGGTCTGTCCTGCCCTGTGTCCTGTTGGTCTGTCCTGTCCTGTGTCCTGTTGGTCTGTCCTGTGTCCCTGTGTTCTGTTGGTCTGTCCTGTCCTGTGTCCTGTTGGTCTGTCCTGTGTCCCTGTGTCCTGTTGGTCTGTCCTGTGTCTCTGTGTTATGTTGGTCTGTCCTGTCCTGTGTCCTGTTGGTCTGTCCTGTGTCCCTGTGTCATGTTGGTCTGTCCTGCTCTGTGTCCTGTTGGTCTGTTCTGCCCTGTGTCCTGTTGGTCTGTCCTGTCCTGCCCTGTGTCCTGTTGGTCTGTCCTGCGCTTGCCTGCCCCGTGTTAAATGTTCATTAGTTTCACATGCTTCTCGTTTTCCCCGACCCAGTGGCCTGTCCTGTTTGTCTATTTCAGTCCGTCTGCTGCATCCTTGCCGTGTGTTTGGGTCCTATCGCCACCCTGTAGCTCCCTCAGCTAACTAACCCACCTGTAACAGGCAGCTCATCACCTCAAAAAGAGTGTTTCTCTTTTAATTTAAGTAACAGATGTGCCTTATAGGGCCTATTGCACTTACAGCAGCGATGTTACAGAAGACGCTTCAATTAATAATGATTGTCTTTGTGTACATGATGTGTGCGTGTGTGCATGTGTGCGTGTGTGTGTGCGTGTGTGCGTGCGTGTGTGCGTGTGTGTGTGCGTGTGTGTGTGCATGTGTGTGCTTGCGCTTCCCTGAACCTTCTACTGCGATGCGAGGAAAGAGTTCATAACCCCACAGTAGAGAAAGACCTAATTTAGCCTCTGCCAGCAGGGAGAAACTATTGGAAGTTTCCTGGCTGCTATGAACACTGTGCAGCCTTCCACCCACTCTGAGTGTGTGTGTGTGTGTGCGTGGCTTCTCACAAGGCACTTTTGACACCCAAGATGGCCCCTGTACCTTCCCTGTCACGGCACAAACTCGTGTGCTGCAAGCTGCAGGTGATGACACAACAGCTTGTGACATGAACAGCAGCGCCAGTACGGGCTAGTGTCAAGTCTGGAATAAGGCCCTACACTCACAGAGAAGTATAGTTTCACATGTGGCTTATGATACCCAACTGAACTATACAGTTGCATACTGTAGCTCCAACAGTAGCCCGCTAATAATACTGTGATAATGCAGTGGTGGGCAGGTTAGTGTGCAGAACTGCTGGGATATGCCGCAACACTCCATCGAACCATAGTGATGTTTTAACAATATAACATTTTCTTTACAGTAGAAATAAAGTCCGTCCTTGTTATTTTACTTGTTCAAAGAACCCATCCACAGCAAAGTAGCCTGTAGCACATAGCACATATATCAGTGCTGGTGTGAATCAAAACGCAAAGTCTTTGGATTCCTCGATGCTGATTGGCTAATGATCAGTTTGCCAGCTGTTATGACCTATACCAATGACGCGTCCATGTCAGCTTAGCAAGCACACGCACAGCATCACACAGCCACTGCCGAAAGCAGACTGTTCTTTGCCCGTAAGGCATTGTCATGGAAACGCATGCAGGCCAGCGTGTCTGACAACACTGCAAACCTGTCAGTCAAACGCACCGTGCTTTTATTTCCATTCATCAGAGAGTGAGAGTCATATTGTTGGAGGAGACGGTGGCTGCAGGCACCACAGAAGAAGAGCAAGAGTTTGATAGACAAGTGGAGAAAAAAGAATAAACAGGCTTTAAATAAAATGACAAGAACAAAATGTGTCATGTTGTATTCTCAAGATGTGCAGGAATACCTAGGACACAAAGTTTCCCTCTGTTCTAACAGGGAGCTACTACTGTATAAAGGCATTTATGAAGATTAAAAGCAGGGAGGTGCTTCTAATCTAATTATTGTACAGAACATAAAAATAAACAAATATATGGTATACAGTATGGATGGAGAACATATTCAAAACAACCAGGTGTCATCTGTAGCAGAACTACAACAGATTACTGGTACTGAAGTAAAGAAGTACTAACATGTATCTGCTGCAGTAGAAGTACTAACATGTATCTGCTGTAGTAGAGGTGCTAACATGTATCTGCTGTAGTAGAAGTACTAGCATGTATCTGCTGTAGTAGAAGTACTAACATGTATCTGCTGTAGTAGAAGTACTAGCATGTATCTGCTGCAGTAGAAGTACTAGCATGTATCTGCTGCAGTAGAAGTACTAACATGTATCTGCTGTAGTAGAAGTACTAACATGTATCTGCTGCAGTAGAA
>JAODTR010006227.1:0-10910 GCA_025399935.1 Amblyopsis rosae
CCATTTATATATACAGTCTATGGTGACGTCACAGAGGGTCCATTTATATATACAGTCTATGGTGACGTCACAGAGGGACTGTCCATTTATATACAAAGTCTATGGTGACGTCACAGAGGGTCTGTCCATTTATATATACAGTCTATGGTCTTAACCAAGCTTCTACCTCTGTAAAGGTAAGGTCAGTCAATCTGAAGAACACTTGCTAACTTCAAATTCAAATCAAAACAAAAACACATCTCCCTTCAATGCCATAAGGTGCTCCATCAGAAGTTTTGCCCCCAGATTGGAAAAGCATTGTGAAGGCTATAGGTAGTGTTCCTATTTACGGAGCCAGGGCTGTGTAGAAGTATCTTACTGGATGTTTCAGCAGGCCCAGTGATCGTGTAAGCCAGCCCAGTGGTTCTCAAAGTGGTGGTCTGGATTGCCCGGGATGTCGTGAGACACAGCGGAGGGTGTCACAAGATGATTGTCAGAAATTAAATCACTTTTTAAAATGGTTAGAAATAGCCTGTTACTAGTTGTACAGTGTATACACTACTTTGAGGTATTATGCATTCAAATAAATAGGCACATTTATATAGCACTGCTGCCATGCAAGGTGCAACCAACAACCAGGAGCAGTTAGGGGGGTAGGGATCTTGCTCAAGGATGCTTACAGGTAGGCCAGCACAAGGGTTTGAACCCACAACCTTCTGACTGGAAGTCCAACACCCAGACACTAGGCCCCTACTATCATATAGTAGTATGGCTGTTATGTTTCTACCACCTCTAAGGATAGCGTGGGTCTCTGCCACTGCCATTTTGCAACCTGATACATTTGGAAACACCTGAGTTAGCAGACAGTGAGGAGATAGTGAATTTAACAAAAATGTATTTATTATCTTAAGTAGCTTACTAATCCTTTACAGTAATGCTCCAATTGTACTTCATTAACGAAGCCTAACCAAACATTGACCAGGGTCATTGAATGTAGACAAGAAACTCATGATAATTTTCCTTTATCCTACATTAAATTCTCTTCTGCTTTTTGGCCTAACAAAGGGCGCCTATCATAGTCAACCTGTGATCTGTGGAGGCTCTGAAGGTCCCCTGATCCCATCCTCATCAGGTGGCACACCAAGCAGATCCAGCACTCTCACAACAAATGCATTGCCATGTCTTTGGTGTCTTCTGCATAAGTCCCTAACTGCCATCTGAATTGTGCAGTTAATTGTGAAACATGTCTGGGAAGCCTTAAATGCGGTTTGAGGTGGAGGTCAAGCCAGACACAAGACACACACATTGGACTAAGGATTGTACAGTAACGCTCCCTAAAGGCACATTACGCGCACAGTGGCACAAAAAAGAAATGCCTTTTTATCTTAACTCATCCACCTTATTTTGGTGCAAAGAGTTTTTTATAACTGTCACAAACAACTTCAACATTCTTATCGGAATCATCAGTGTGAAATGTGCACACACGCACACACACACATGCACAATTGTATTTTCAGGAACTAACCGTTTTTTCTGTGAAACCAAGGGCTGGACACCCTGCCATGATTCATGAGAAAACCCTCTTCGTTTGTTCTTTACAGCATTACAAGAACTATTACCCCAGCACTGACAATATACTGTAGATCTTTATGCGTTATTACTGTATGCTAATTGATATTAGCACGGGGAACAAATATCTGTTTTATAGGGTCTGATAGCCTAATCAGTTATATGCCTGCTCTCATAAGACCCTTTGTGTCATTCTATTGTTGATGTAGGCTGCTAACATAGTGTATTTGCATAGGGGCTATATTGCTACAAACAGTTTCTCACAATAATAATACTAATGTAATTTATTAATAATAATAATAATAATAATAATAATACTAATGTACTTTTATTTTGTATGGTGTAGGATTTTATTTATTTGCATTGCTTTTACTGTGAAAGGTGCTCTACAAATAAACGTACTTACTTACTATAATGTTCATAGACAAAAGCTAACGGACAATCAAAGGAGAGCCAAGAAAGTAAAAATTTTCTGCATTTTCCTTCTATAGGAAACCATTGGTGAGCTCCATCGGGTGTTTCCGTAACACCCAGATGACACCCTGGGCAAAGTAACGCACATCACAGATATTTACATGACTATGGTTTGAAATACTGTAGGCCTATCGCACATCTAGAGCACAGACAGTTTAGTTGAGGAAGAACATCAAATGCTGTTTTTCCTGCAGTGCCCACAGGTGTTATCAAATACTACAGCAATTGCTCTATAAAAACATATAGTATTTGAGGCTTTCATCTTAAATGTCACCACATGTAGTCCTATTCTTAAAGAAGTTATATTCTTTAATAGATATCAGTGCAGATTCATAAACTATCCTTTTCTGAGCATTAGTATCAGGCCTAAAATAAATTGGTCGTGCTCGGGTTGAATTTGGTCATTATACTGCTTTTATGTTGACCTGTAGTGAACAGTGATCTAACAACCGTTAGTTCTGGGGGCTTACAGTAACTTGGTGTTATTGCATATGGTGTTATGTCAAGTGCTCCTGCACATGATGGTCTCCTAACATGACGTCCTGTTGGCCATTTTGTCCTATAGTTCTGTCTCCAGAAAGACCGGCACCACCTGTGGCTACAGATATGTCTGTTGTGGAAGAACGTGCCACTGAATTCACATCACTTTTACAAAGTACAAAATATGAAAAATAGAGGATTTGTGTGTAGTGGTAACATTGGGGTATAGTACATTAAATGTAATTCAAATGTATTATCTATTCAACTGACATAAGGGATATTGCTTCCATATTTAATTTTAATTTATATAAATACATTTGCAAAAGACCCATGTATTTGTGAAACAGTAGGCTCATTTTTCCTGACAGAATAAATGTATAGCCTTAATTTTAACTGATATCCCGCAGGCTAGTAGGCTAAGCTATACTGTACCTGAGCTGAGAGTCAGGTGCAAAGCCGTAGCATACCCAAATTCGTCCACAACACACACACACACACACACACACACACACACACACACACACACACACACGTCTTTCGCTCTCTCTCTCTCTCTCTCTCTCTCTCTCTCTCTCTCTCTCTCTCTCTCAGACAGTAAGCATGTTTATGTTACTTAAACCAATGCCTTACCTCTGGTAAAGCAAAGAAGACGAAAAGGATGGCCAACAGGTAGGACAGTGGCGTCATGATAATGCCGCGGGGTTTGAGGTTAGATGAACTCGTCCTATCCAAGTGTTTTCATTTCCAAATTTTGTTCTCGAAAAAAAAAATACAACGGTATGAAACTGCGCTGTAGTTGTTATGCGGCGTTTGTGCTCTTTGTGCTGCGCTAATGCTCAGTAACCTACATCAGGAAACTTTGAGGGGTAAACTTTCCCCTCATATGGGGAGGAGCGGTCACCAGCGCGTCACTTTCACAAGCTTCGACCTCTTCAGGACTACAGGCTACTGCAGTGTAATCAAGCCTATGCCTACAACACAACATGTAATGATTCATTCGCATCGAGCTCGTCGCTTTACGCTACGTGAAATGTAAGCGGCGTTTCTTGTCGTAACTCAGCAGAGCAGGGCGAAGGAATGCGCGTACACACACTGTCCCACAGTTTGCTAGACCCGTGTGCGCGATATACTGTAAATGTGGTATTGACGTTTCATTCATTGTACGTGGTACAGTAGGCAGCGACAGTAATACGCAGGGTTATAATTCAAACTTAAAACATATTACCGAGGCAATCACATTGCAGAACGGATAGGCTAATTACAGTAATTAAGTAATTTGGGTCATGTTGGAGGAGGAATACTGTAGGCCTACCTGGATAGTTACTGTAGGTCTACTCAACATAACGTCCTTTAGGTACTATGTGTGTGTGTGTATTTATATACAGTACCAACATATACCAATGTGTCTACAGTGTATTAGTATAGGCCTACAGTATTTGTCGTATTCCATGGTCCAACGTCTATTTGCCTTCGCTTCCTCCAACGTATTGGAAAAGCTAGATGAAGGCAGCTAGATGAGAAATCCACGAAATAAAAGCTCATATATGATTATCTTTTGATCTCATATTCAGTCTGAAGCTCAACATAGTGTGAACGTGTGGCCCACAGCCAACGTCTACAGACCTTCTCACCTTCATTAGGAAGCGTGTGCATTAGTTGAAGGGCTCCGGGGTCTTTCCTCCAAACGTTCAGCTGACCATGTGCTTAGAAGTTATTGCCGTATGCTGAGGTAATGTTATATTACAGGGGTGAGAACCAGAGTGACATTTATCCAACTCTACTGGAGGGCCTAAATAAAATGTAAAAATTTAAAACGTTTCATCCATTTCAAATATAAATGCACAATATGAACAAAGCATTACATACAGTTTACGTAAAAGAAATCACAAACTATTGTGATACCTTTAAAATATAACAATATATAAAAATCCGTATCACATGCTTTCCAAATATACATTTCTCAATGCCAAAAGCCTTTTGCATTACATTAGTATGTTCAGTATTTAAGTATTTTGGTTTTAAATGAATGACTCCAAACTGTTTATGAATGCCCCTTTGGCAGTAGAAAGAGCTCATCAGAGCTTTAAATTGATATATACATCTCCATTTCACCCAAAATGTCACTTCCGCTCTTCTCCCTGTTTAGTGTACTTGACCTTCCCTTCTTGATATCACTGCAGGCAAGGATAGGCGAAAAAAGTATTTTATATATAAAATACATCAAAATGTATTTTATATATAAAATAATTAATTAATAATTGTTGTAAGTCAAAATAAACTACAGCAGCCAGCCACGTAAAGTATCAAAATAAACTACTGTGTTTTATTTTTATTTTTTGTAATTCACTTCATACACCTATCAGTCGACCTATTTGATCATAGCCTGACCTTTCACCTGTAAACTGACTCGGTTAGTTAAAGGTGTAATCAGTTATTCTGGGGAAAGCTTGTTGATATTTGAGCTTGATAAAAGCACCTCTCCCTCCAATGCTATCAGGCACTTGGAAGCACATTGCGAAGGCTAGGAAGGATATTGCTGTTGTGTGCGGTCACCACCACTTTGTTTGTGTTATTATTTACAGAGCCAAGGCTGTAGAAACACTGGATTATTTCATCAGTATGCACATGGAATGGGCAGCTGGCAAACCGTGAGTAAATATTTACTGAATTTGACAACGGTCCTGCTGAATATGCCTTTAGTAAAGAGCTTTTCTTTGCTTATGTAACAAATCTGACACAGTGCACAACCAGTTAAAGGTGTGGTAACAATTCTAAGATAATACACATTTAGTCAAATACAGCAAATATCTCCTCACAGTCTGCCAGTGGTTTGTTCTGTGTGTTCGCTGAAATGAAATCTGGTGTTTCTTTCCACATACACCTGACTGTTACTCGCTGAGATTACAGTCTGCTCTCTTTAGCGTTCACACAGTCAGTCAGTCAGTCAGTTCAACAACAATCATTAATGCTGGTTAGAGGCATTAACCAGAGGTCTATGCCCAGTGGGATGTGGCAACTGCAAACATTCCTTAATGGAGTGAATTTACAGTAAGTTAATTTTGTGTCTGGTTACACCAGGATACCAATCAGAGGCTGAAGGAAGTAAACGTCTCACATTTCATAGTATATTTAAACTTAATTAATAAACGCAAATGTATTTTGATACAAAATTTGAAGCCATTTTCAACAACACTATCATATACAAATTACAAAATACTATCTTGTATTTCAAATACGTATTTCAAATACATGTATCATAAATACTGCTCATCCGCCATTGCAGGGTGAAAGAGCGAAATATATTTGTATCAGTTCCACAAAACATGCGTTTTGAAAATAAGCATAACGAAGGCCATTATAAATCATGTAATTCAGATGGAAAAACGTCAAGAGAAGAAAGTGCTCTACCGGGCAAAGCAGAAGTAACGGTAACCTAATGAGGAAAATAATATAATGATATGACCAACCCTATTGTCAAATATTCCACTTCCGGATTCCACGTCACTGACGATAATAAACAGCCAGCAGGTCACGAAAGCTTATAATATCTCTTTTATTATATATTGTGTACAGCTAATAGTTATACAGGAGCTGATAACAAAGAATGGATTTACATAGCCTATTTATTGTTTTGCCATTAAAAGTGGGTAATGCCAACATTTTCCCTATGTTTGTGACCTATGATGTTCATGATCAATAATACTGTAAAAAAGTAAATGTTTTTATTTATTTATAGGATGTATGGATGTGCAATTCATTTAATGGTCAGATAGATAGATAGATAGATAGTCTGCTGGTGCAGAAACACTCCTACACTCATGAGTTAGGCAAAGCTTCCTTGGGAATGGCGGGTCATAGTGACCAGCCAGGACCCCTGCTGTGTCTCCACTAAGAAGAGTTTTAAAGGCACAGTCAGGAATTCTGGAGAAAGAACTGTTGATATCTGAACTATCAAATCGCTGTCAATTATTCAATTAAATTCAGTGAGCTTCATTGGCAT
Organism: Amblyopsis rosae; assembly: GCA_025399935.1. Lineage (NCBI taxonomy): Eukaryota > Metazoa > Chordata > Actinopteri > Percopsiformes > Amblyopsidae > Amblyopsis > Amblyopsis rosae. The sequence continues at coordinate 6,503 of JAODTR010006227.1, forward strand.
AAAAGTTCAAGTGGCAATGTTGACAAAGCATCAAACAAAACTATATATAAATAAAAGTACAGTCAGTCCAACAAATTGGACACTAGGCCTACTCTCTCTCACACACACACACACACACACACACATACACACACACACACACACATAGTCTGTCTGTATCTCTTGCTCTGTTTATTTTAGGGAGAAAAACAGAGCGCATATTTTTTTAGAATTAAAGTCCTTTGTTATTCATCTTTTTTATGTTTTTATATTTAAATCTGATTATAACTGCGATTAATGTTATCATCATACAGTATAATCATAATATTAATACTGGGGAGAAGCATATGCACAGAATGAGGGTTACAGTAATACGTGTGCAGTTACTGTATGTGCAGATGCAATCATGTATTGTTCAATGTAACGTTCGGGCTACTGACTGGCTTCTGTGCTGATCTGCTATTTACAGTAAGGGGAATTACATGATGTCTTCTCACTAGCCTTCTGGCTCCTGCAGAGGTGTCAGATTATGTTCATACCGTAAAGTGGAACTGTAGTGATCCACGAATGCAGCTTACATATTACCTACATTTATGGTTCTCAGAGTCAAATGCCCTTCTGTGATGGCTCCGTGGTCAGATACAGTATGCTGTATATTTGTACATTTTCGTATACAGTGTACAAATGCCAATGCAAATGTTTTCTGAGAACAGCCTTCATGGCATGCTGTTATGAACTAGAGATAGCTACAGTATATACAGTACATCTCACACGGGGCACAGTACAATATGACATTGTAATCTGCAGGAATTAAAATGTATCAAAATAAATTAAAGGCTTATTTACAATAATAACACAGTTTCTTTGTTAGAGAGGTTTTCAAAATGCACTTGTCTATCCCTACAGCTGAATATATTAGCTTTCCAGTGTTTAATTTGCCCTTTCCCTGAACAGATACAGTTTGTCCTGTAAGTAGCTTCTGTAGAAATGAACTATACTCATCTGCTGAAGGCCCTGGTTGAATGGAGTCCGTCATAATGAACCACAGAAAGATATAGATCATGTGTTTATACGGCCCGAGCAAGCTTCCACAAGCAGCAGTTGCCCGTGGAAGACACTTACTGTAATACATAGAATATTAGGGGATAAACACTGTCCGGAGCAAATGCTAATCCTGGATAAAGTCTCACATCTCATAACCAGACATGCGTGAATTAGCAGGACGAAAGGTGAAGAAATGACACTATAGTCCAATGATGTAAGATTTGAGAAGCAAAGCTAAATCTGCAGTAATGTATTATCACCACCAGATGGCCATATATTGTGCTAACACAATGAATTATCCATGCTAAGATTGTATGTCAGACCCTCCAGTAGGAGCTAGATCCCTCAGAGAGACATGAACATCCAAGTGTACGTCCACAATCTGTACATATTGTTATATATACTGTATTTCATATTTTAACAGTAGCCAACTCAGAGTACATTTAACACTAGAAGGTGGGCTGGACTAATACCAAAGTCTACTTTATTCCTGTAGTCCATCCAATCTGTTAATTCACTTTTTTATTTTAAATCCCTCCTCACAGCACTTCAGCTCATAGAAAGAAAGCAGGAAAGACAATAAAAGTAAAATGTAAGAAAGTAAAGAGTAGTCTGATCTTCAGTAGTTTATTTACAGTCAAACTATTGCCAAAGCTATCAACTGAAATGTTTCAAAGTCTAAATTTGCCAGATTTTGTTACTAGAAATTATAAATATGTGGATAGGATATGAATATGTTGCGTCGGTTGCTACTTGGACAAATTGGCAATGGTTCCCAAGCTTTCCAGACTGAGATTCTCAGGCCTAAGTTAAACCGAAGCCTGTCTCTACTGTACAATATCGTCACTGGAGGTTGTCTCTACTGTACCATATCACTGAACAAGACTGTCTCTACTTTACCATAAGGTCTCTACTGTACCATGTGGTCTCTACTGTACCATATGGTCTCTATAGCCTGTCTCTACTGTACCATATCACTGAACCCTTGTTCACGTCCAATAGCGGGACAGACTTCCTCCGGTCTGCTCAGAGAGGTGACCATATGGCGGGGGGGGTCAAAGCAGAGGGTTGGTGGAATCGAGAGAGAGAGAGAGAGAGAGAGAGAGAGAGAGAGAGAGAGAGGTGGGCGGCAGCATGCTTGGAAGCAGTGTGTGCGTGTGAGGGGCATGGGGAGGGAGGCGGTACACAGTGATGTGTTATGAGATAGCTACCACACACACACGCACGCACATACGCACGCACTCGCACACACACACACACACACACACACACGCACGCACTCGCACACACACACACACACACTTCCTACCCATCTCTTTGTCTTTTACACCCTGACACACTCCCTCTCTCCCTCACTCTCTCTCTCCAGCTCTCTCTCTCTCGCGCTGGTTCCCTCGCTCCTATTCCCGCTCTGTTGCCAAGGCTACGGCTCAGCCTCTTAACTGCATATACCTAGAGCAGCCTGCAGCCTGTTGGCTGGCCAGGACGCAAACACCTCTCTCTCTCTCTCTCTCTCTCTCTCCTTTACACGCCTGCTCTCTATACCTCCGCTGCTCCCAGATTCTCTCAGACACACACGGACGATATCCTTCTCTATAAATCTCTCTCCCTCCCTCTCTCGTGCTTTCTTCCTCTCTCTCTCTCTCTCTCTCTCTCTCTCTATCTCTCTCTCTATCTCTCTCTCCCCCTCGGTCTCGGTCTCTCACACACACACACGGGCATGGTGTGTGCGTGCGTGTCTAGATCTTGCGTATCTGTGGACGGACAGGGACAGATGGGGGCGTGAGGAGCACTTCTTCGCCAAGGTAAGGAGATTTAGCATCCGCCTCACTTAAGACTCCTGCTGTCTCCTCCCTGTCGCGCCTCTGCCGCCTCCGTTGGCGCGGCGATGGCACGGAGCGTGGTGTGTTCCCTGACCGCCAAAGGTAGGTATCTCGGGAGGGAAGGTGCGTGTGTGTGTGGTTATACAATATTCCTCTCTTTGCTATGTATTGGCTGTTTACTTTGACGAGTAAATGATTATTACTGCGCGTTACTGTTGCTTGAATGTGGCTGCAAGCGTTAACGGCTGGATTATTTCATTTTTTGTGTGACAATGTGGGAGTTGCCCCCCCCCATCTTCTCCACACACACACACACACACACACCACCCCCAACCCCCCCATCCCCCCTTCCCCTGGTGATTCATTACTAATCCGGGCATCCAGGCTCTGCACTGTGGCCCCTCCAGCTCGCCATAACGCTGTACGTGACATGAATGGCTACAGGAGGCCATTACTGCACTGGTGTTTTGATGCAGCACAATAGCATGTTGCACTCCTCTGGGGCTGCCTCTGCAGACCTCTTATCAATAAACTGGAGGTCACTTTCCCTAAAGGCAGCTCAGTTGATTAATTATGAATGTAGCTGTATCTACTGTGTGTTCACAAAGGTCCTGATGGACCGTCAGCTCTGGGAGACAGGATGTTTGACCCGCTAGATCACCATGGCTACATGTGCTGATGTATCACCACGGTTACATGTGCTGGTGTATCACCACGGTTACATGAGCTGGCGTATCACCACGGCTACATGTGCTGGTGTTTCACCGCGCTTACATGTGCTAGTGCATCACCATGGTTACACAGTGCTGATGTATCACCATGGTTACACAGTGCTAGTGTATCACCACGGTTACATGTGCTGATGTATCACCACGGTTACACAGTGCTGATGTATCACCATGGTTACACAGTGCTTGTGTTTCACCACGGTTACATGTGCTGATGTATCACAACAGTTGCATGTGCTGATGTATCACCATGGTTACACAGTGCTTGTGTTTCACCACGGTTACATGTGCTGATGTATCACCACGGTTACACAGTGCTGGTGTAAGAGAGACGCTCAGAGGGAGAGAGAGGTTGATTTGTTCTCACGTTACGACCAAGTCATCACTTTCAGGAAGAGCTTTGTTCTGTCTTGTCAGCCTGCCATGAGCACCTCACGCACACACACACACGCATATGCACACGCACACACACACTATAGTATGTACACAGCACATATCATTGTTTAGTAAGGACTCAGAGATGGATCTGAAAATCGGTACTTCAATTATAACAAAGTGCACACACGCGCACACACACACACACACACACACACACACACACACACAGCCAACTGAGATAGGAACTATTAATGGTGCAACCTTTAATCTTGTGGTTGAAACTACAGCAGTAGAACAACAATTATTAGGGGTCCAAGCACCGAAGGTGCAGGAGCCCTATTGCTTTTGTTCCCATTTTATATATATTTTTTTATTATTATTCTTCTTCTCCGCTAAAAGTGTTTGGCCAGCCAAAACTGTAAGGCCCAGAAACACCAAACTTCACCAGTTGACCAC
>JAODTR010006228.1:0-10909 GCA_025399935.1 Amblyopsis rosae
GGGTCCCTTGCTGAAGCTGCTGCCCCCGCGACCCGACTCCGGATAAGCGGATGAAGATGGATGGATGGATGGATTACAATGTTGTCATTGATGGTATGCATTAGTTTGAGTGGTTTTGGTTTAAGTTAAATTGCAAAATAAATGACAGCCAATCTCTATTTTAGGACTTATATGCATTTTAGAAGCCTGCTGCTGATAGTGTGGCCTGGGTAGGTTAGACACGGCTCATGTTTTACAGTAGACCTACACGTGTATATTAATTTAATTGGTTTAGCCCCATAGATTGGTTACAACTGTCCAATTGTCACTGATACCGATCCAGCTATTTAAGTCAGTATCAGACCGATTTCCAATCTTGGTATTGTATTGGTTTGACCCATCTTCCATCTTCAAAACAGAAAAGGTGTACGGCACCATCGGTCCGAATAGCATCAGTTACAAAGGAACTGTGCCTCTAGACCCCATGGAGAACCCATCTCCCTGGGCCTAACTCCATGTGCTGAGAGCTTTCTTGGCACCAGGAGGAGCATACCATATGAAGGTGCTTAGTACAGAACTTCTCTCTCAACATGGCAGTCACAAAGAGGGGGGGAAAAAGAGCTAGCATGTTATGAACAGCAGGGGTTGGATGTGGTGTTGAAGGGTTGGCTGGTTTCCATCAGGGTATGAAATGTCGGACATGGTATGGTGCGATAGAAAGCTATAGATGGACGCTGCACATTTTTCCCTGCACACATCCGCTTGCTATTATCTGTTTGGAGGGTCTGGGTGGACACATATATTATGCAATGCTCTCAGGCCGACCACATATGTTGTGGAATACTGGCGTGACCACATCATTACAAAGACTTATGACAAATGTTGTATAGCCAAATTAAGTATTACAGTAATTTGAAGTGTAAAGATATTTCTCCATATTATTTGGATTGCATCATTAAACAATGATGTTGGCACTCTCACAAATAGGACTGCATTTTATCTTTGTCCTGAAATGACGGGATTGGGACACTGTCAAATATTGAAAAGCGAATAAGATATAGATCATAAAAAAAATCATTGCAAAACATACTTCAGAATAACAGCTTAAGAATTTTATACAAAATAAATTGACTTTTTGCTTTTGGATCAAAGACAACTTTGTGTTTTTGAACATAATTTTTAATGTGATAAACACACAGACAGACAGAAAATAACCTTTAACCTGTTTAGTATTTAGGACCTTTTTATTTTCAAAGACCGTACATGTGACCTGACAGCCTGGAATTCTTTCAGACACACCTTCCTTTTCCACACACTTAACAAACCACAAACTGTGTTTACTTCATTGTGCAATGAATATATCAACCGACCATCTCTTTGGATATTGTCAGTTTAAGCATTCAGAAAATAAAACAATATAGACATATCTTACTCAAAAAATATGGTTCCAGTTTGAAAGTTGCTTACTTTTATAGAAAAATGTCTGCTGTAACCCATCACCACTCTTATCAATATAACAAAAATGGAAAAACACTGTACACAACAAAGAACCTCTTCTGCCCATACAGGTCACTTAAAGGCAATATAGCTATACAATACAACCACATTGTGCTTTTTGGCAAGCTTCATTGAATCCTGATATTAGTTGTGTATCTATTCTTTTTTTTTTTTTGGCGACAAGCGGTTTGGCATGTCAAAGCTTTTATAAAAACTATTACCTTATAACCCAATTTTTGCACTCGCTGCATTTCCAATTACTTGTCTCATGGATGTTTTTCTCTATGAAAGTGACTGACGTGTTTTATATCAAACTGTTGGTCTCAAACCAATATTCATTGTCTGTCCGAGTCACGAGAACATAAGCCAAAGATAGACAATGATTTTACTGCTATGAAATTATAATAAATCCAACATTGGTATAATTCAGTTTTTTTCTGTTTTCTATTTTTGAGTTTTCACTTATTTTGCATTTTTAGTTTATCTGCCACCTATAATGTACCAATTTTTATGAATTGTAATAACAGCTAACCAAACATGATTTTGCACTGATTTGTCTTAGGTGATTATAATTTCTAGTATAAAAATACCTTGTCTACTAAAATCAGTTACTGTATACAGTTGAAATCATATTTTTGTAACAGAAGAACATATTAGTTTTAGGGCTTTTTGTCTTCTGCACCCAGTGACCTCTTTACACTATTCCAAAATACATGGGCCTTGCTCAGGGCATGGTGTATAGACACAGTTGGCCTATAAGGGAATGTGTGTTAGCCACACCGTAGCTGCCTATTCATCTGTGGAAATGGGGAAACGCAGTCCTTAACCAGGCCTCTGTTCTGTAAACTCCTCCAAGACTAGCAGCAACAAACACCCGCCATGATCTGCAAGCTGTTCGTACCTTAGGGCTGCAGGGGTCACGCGCCATGTGCTCCCTCTTTCTCAAATATGTTTTCATTTATTTGTACACGCTAATAGTGACTTTAGTTGGTGACAAGTTCATAGACACACAATTAAAAGACGTGAGGGTCCTTAACCAGCGCGTCTTGCAGGCAAAGCTGGAGAGCCCGTCATTGATTGTGTTTAGTGTTGACCTCCTGACCCGTACAACAAAGTGACATGATGTAAACCAGTCATGCGGTTCTGCCTTTATTCGACGTGACAGACTAGAAGTAAACATATACACAGCTCGGGTGTAGCTTATACTATTGTCCCACCTTACAGCTAATATCCCAACTTGAAAATAGATCGGGTCAAATTAGCATCTGTTGCAGCGCAAATTACTCAGATTTGCAAAGAACCAATTGATCACTTATGACAGTTTAATGATGTGTTTGTGCCAGTGACCATCAGGAGTTCACCATGGAGAAACGAATAGCGCTGAAGCACTTCACCTTGTGAAGGAGGTGATGGTCTGGTTTCTAACACGCTTAACGCTTTGGACAGGTGACCACTGTAACAGAACGCCCTCCGAGCACAAGGCCAAGAAACATGTCACGTTGCTATCACAGTTTTAATAGGCAGCTAATAACCCTACTTTCTGTGAGGTGTTTAGTGTCCTAAATAAAATCGGTGACACACTTACCCTAGCCTCATTGTATTACTGCAGGCCAACGTGAGAGCCACCAGACTTTGACGCAATTACCAATAATGAGAATAACTATGGAAAAGCATTCACGTTTCACTATGTGGGAATGCTCATTGGACCTTTGGGTTGCAGAATTCCCCTCCTTCTCTTTGTTTCTTTCTTGTGCCCAACCGCTTAAAGTCCTTAAAAGTCTCCATTAATCTAAGGCATGGTCTTTGTTTCTTTCTTGTGCCAAACCGCTTAGGTCCTTGAAAGTCTCCATTCATCTGAGGCATAGTTGGGCAAAGCAAGATGTGCTATCAATGATGGCGTGTTGTTTATTTATATTGTGCCCTATCTCCCCATGCACTCAGAATCTTAAAGAAGCATAAGATTAACTTCATGGCAAGAGACTTTAAAGAATTGCTTTGGCTCCTTGTCAGGCCATTTTGTGAGCACACATAGGGATGTGGTCATATCTGCTGAGTGATTTTTTTCATGCAGGTCATATCATAAAAATAAGATCACTTCAGGCCATACCAATGTGTTAGAAAATTTCAATGTTTTGGCTAAAGTCTAAAGTTGTTGGCACAGGTCTGTCAAAAATCACCACAGTACTGTAATAACTTTAACAATTTGTCACCATTTGACTGGCACAAAAAGCAGGTAACTGGCCAAAATGGAAATAAAACTAAATCCCCAATTCTAATGTATCACCATAATTGAATGGTTATAAAATGCTCCTCAGGTCAAAATGCTGATTCATTAGCTAACAGTGAATATGAGCTTGTAAGAGTTTTCAAAATAAATGAATATTGTGTTATTTTTTATTATTTAAAAAAAGAATAATGGAATTAGGAGCTATAACTCACTTGGCTTTCATTCAGCCTTACTGCAACGTATCACGAGTCAAAATCACAACCTCTACAAAAGAACAACCTCTCTTTCTATATTGCTATTACAAGCAAGGGCAAAACCCCTATATATCCCTCATGGGAGATTGTTGAATTTAGATGGAAATTAAATACCAAAAAGGTAATGAAACACCAATGATTGTAACAGCACGGACAAATAAATTGATGAAAGTAGCTTGTGGTAGAGTGGCTGGTCTTCTTGGAGTGAATATAAATAATCTCACTTCATTTTGAGACATACATTCCCAAAGGCCTGCTGGTATTAATCATCGCCAGGGAAACCCTCAAACGTCAGCTTGTTTTCGCTACTATCAGCTGTGTATCAGAATTCCATTTCACACCCTGAGCGTGACGTCAGAGGAAGATGGCTGCCGTGTGAATAAGGTCAACTGCAAAACATGACCTCAGTGACACGTCAGCTAAAAGGATGCAGAACTACATTATAATGTATATGTAATGTATGTGGCTGGGTGCCGCTAGGATGTCCTGGATTAGCAGGAGACTCCTCGATTGTGTGCTTCCCGCCTCAGCTGACTGTTTTTGTTTTAAACTCAACTGTACATGAAAGTGTGTTTGACGGTACCATACAGTGGTAGAGGACAGTAGTCCTACGAACACTGAATGGCGTGGAGTAGAGAGCAGATCCATCTAAAGAGCGAGTTACGCCAATGGAAGTTCGAAATTGTCAACGGTCACATGGTTCATGGAGAGGCAAAACCTTTGGCAAAATAGTTCCAGGAAGTGCTTGGTGAGCTATTTGAATATGTAAATACAGATATATACATTTTTTTGGGTAATTAGTAGCCAATAAATGCATTGATTTACATTTAAAATATAATTTATAGGGTACTTTTAGTATTTAGGCTAACATCCGGGAACTATTTTGAGGCTCCGTTGCTGTAGAAAAACGGTCCATTGGAGTGAACGGAGATGGCGCCAATCTCCCTAGACATGGCTCTGGTAGAGAGGTGATGTGAGCTGCTCAGCACTGTGTGATAAAGCATATGGACAGCAAATTACATAAAATACAAATGAACTATGACTAATGAAGTATGGCATCTATTTCATCACAAGGCCCCGGTACGGCATCAAACACAGCCAACACATGGTTCAGACGGTGCTTCATCTGTTAGCGTACAAGTTAAGTAAGAACACAAAAGACTCAAATGTGATACTTTCCGAGAGCAAATATGTATCTTGTTCAGAGGGCTTGTAAAGCATCTATCTATCTGTCTGTCTGTAGTTCGGTTTAGAGGCTCTTGCTCAGCAGGTGTTTGTGTTGGTAGTGATCTCCGTGTAATTTGTATTGTAGCTCCTGTAGTCCTGAGAGCAGATAGCCCCCCTCGCACTAACACCACCCCACTCCATAGAAGAAAACGTTCCCCATCATTTATTATTGTAAAGCATGCACAGAATGTGGATGTGAAGTGTGAGTGGGAGTGCAATATTCTTTTCAGAAACTGCTCCCGTTGTTTAAACATATGCTTCTGGTTGGCCTAGCATAAAGCCGTATAAAATAAACATTTCTTACTGATTACTAGTTTTATACTAATTTACCGGTGGTCCAAAATATTTCACCGCACACATTTATGGCACCTTAGTCCATTTAGAAGGACATTAATAAATCAAAGTAGTATTTGCTATGTTTTCTGGTAGTAGGCTGCATTACGTTTTTATCACTTCGAAGATAACGCTTCCAGTTCGACGCTACATTAGATGAATGCTATGTCAAATACAGTTTCACGGTAATCCATCTACCGCGGTCTCTATACAGTACATGGCCTGACACGGCAAAAACACTGTGAACATTCCTACTCTCCCAGGAAAAAAAGCCTAACCATCTGTCCATTAAAGGATTACCATAGTGACAAAGTTGACAAAACCCTCCTTGATTTTCATAAACAGACGTGTGATTAGGTGGAAGGTAGGGCGGACACATAAACAGACAGACCGGCCCTTGTTCACTCACTCCTCCTTTATCAGATCCTTCCACTCATACATTAGGAACCAGGGAACGTATAGGCAGTGAGGTAGAGCTTGTAGTGTGACCAACCTAGAAACCCATTCATCTGCCTGCCTGGTAGACCACCATGCATCATCTCGAAACAGAGCCCTGCGTGAGCTTGCCAAGAGAAAGAACCAGAAAGACACCCGACAGACTGCAGGCGGAGGCTGTGGGAAGACGAAAAAAAAAACAGGAACTCTATATGTGGCAAATTGGGTGTGACGTTCATTTTCAACACCACTTTATCACCTATACGTGTTGGAGTCATTGAACTTGACCGGTGACAACTGCATTTGTGCCTGCTGGCAACCAAGGACAATCTGTAATTGAAACGCACAAATAGGTGGACCTATACTGATCTCCCCTATACGACCTCAACACGCACACTGCCCTGACTCGATATGTGTTGCTAATTCCATAGGAGTCAAGAAAAATAACCACACACTGACATCATGCTTCGTTCGTCCAGCAGGCCCCATTAGCCGAGAAGGAACTGCAATGTGACAAATATGGCAGCAAACGGCCTAGCATTAAGAGAGAGATCGCAAACGATGCTCGCCAGTGGCGAAATTAGCAGCGCAAGCAAGGAGATATAGCCTAGCCTGGCCGTGTCCCCATACATCAGACTTGACAGTAACAAAGGGTCTTTCTCAGGGTCTTTAGGCCACATTGGTCAAAAAACATGAGGAACGGTGGTCCAAGTAGCCAAGCTGAACAAACTTCATGAAGGCTGCATTGCTGTTTTCTCCCTGAAGCAGATTACATATAGACTGCACATATAACACATTTTGTTATGAGTGATGACGTATTAAAACAGGAGAAATACGATGATACAAGTGTCTGTTTCCATGTTAGAGCCATACTAGTATTAAATATACAATCTAGCACATTCCACATTAAGGTAGTTTGATGACATCTACTTTAAATAAATTCACTTCACTCCTGAACCAAACAAGCCTCTTCTGATCCGCTGTGTCAAGTCAAGCATAGTGAACCTGTGTATTGCTTGACATAAACACTGTATTTAGTATGCCTTAGACTACAAAAAAAAGAGCTTTCTTTAAGAGAAGTTAGACTGCATTATTGCATTAACGCAAACAGCCCTGAAAAGCAGCAACATTGTTATGTCTTAATCTCAATCCATCAATCTATGAATTACCATTACACAAGACACTGGTGACATCAGCAAGATGATCGCTGTTGCCAAAATAGTTAAATGTAATCTATGGCGAAATTAGCTCACTGTTGTTAAATCTGATTAGTTTTTCTTTCTGACTCACAGTTGGTCATTACCTCAACAGTAGACACAGTTTTTTATATTTATGATGCGCCTGGGTGTGTCTGTAATTTACTGTGCATGACCTTTCAGGTTTGTTTGTATGGTACTTGAGCATGGATATAAAAAAAAATCATCCTGCATTTACAGTATATAAAATGTATGTGTATTCAAATTCAAATGTAATTTACTGAACAGTATATATATTCTAGATTACTTTCTTTACATCTCAGGTTAATAATTATTTAAAATAGCATACATAGAAGGGACTCTGACTGGTATTTATGCCTACAGTGTGTATTGTATTTGTCAACAAGAAATCTCTGAACTGATTATTTGCTCAAATTTTCAGTTATCTTTACAAAGAAAAGTGAAACGTTTGTGCGTCTGTTTTTGCCATTCACTCTGCATGTTTATGTGTCTTTGGCTTTCTGCTGTTTAGTCTGTGTGTCTGTATCAGTGTGTGTATTTGTTCCCTTCAAACCAGCACGGCTTAGTGTTTACTAGTTTTCTAGTCTATAGGGACTGAAAAGAGAGCAACAGATTCCGACTAGCATGACAGATATGTCTGTGTCGTGCCAAATATCCTCTCCTGATGACCCAGGAAGCAACCAGACAACGGATTGTGTTCTCAGGATACGCATTTCATTGCACATACGATCAGTCAACCTGTTGATTGCAAACTAAAACTGGGCTTCACGTGACACAGTCAATCAATGTGATCTGGGAGATTATGTCATAATATGATTTGTGTAAAGATCTCTGATGACATTTTGGAAGAAGGAAAGCAAAATGAAAAATCAGGCAATCGCTTTTGTGAGTGTGTGTGTATGTATGTTCTGTGAGGGGTTGTTGAAGGGTTTAAGGGCATGTGTGAGGCCTATTTGACACGCAGGTGAAGTCTTTTGTTGCTGGTGATATGACCGATTGTTTTTTATTTTATTTTATTTACTTCTTTTAGACATGTTATAATATTGTTATTTATTCTTATATGCTAGAACACAGAGGCACACAACTTATTTTGAACAAAGGTACTCTAGACGTCTAAAATAAATATTGTAGTATTTACTGTAACAGGTGTAGTATTTAACAGGTATATTGTAGTATTTACTGTAACAGGTGTAGTATTTAACAGGTATATTGTAGTATTTAACATAATGCTTACCTCTTCATCAAAATAAATACATCATAATCAAGACCATGTTTTAGCAAAATTGTATTGTAAGTTGTATTAATTATATAATCTACAAAGATACATACTGTTTTAAATTCTGAATTGATTCTAACCACAGGGTGGCATAATAAAACATATTTTAATATTGTTACAGCCTGGCTCAAGAACCAGCATAATAAACCTTCAAACTAACCTACACTGACAATGACATACAATGAGGTGTGAACGTCTGTAGGTGTATGTACTGAATATATGTGGAGTGTGTTGCAGGCTAACTAAACTAAGAAGCAAACCAAACAACAACCATCACAATAGATGTTACATGCACTGTTTTAGAACAGAAAACGTTTTTCTGTTCTATACATGCAGTCACACCACATGCTAATGTTAACATTAGCTGTTGATATTGCATTAGCATCGGTGATGCTTAAGCTGTGACCTTTGAATGTGCCCCTTACCCCCCACAGAGCCCTTCATCTCCCGCCGGCGCCAGTGGGCACAGGCTCCTAAGATGGTACCAGTAAACAATAGTACACAAAAAGTATCTGGAATGTGTTGGCACTTTCACCAAGAGCAAAAGAACACATGAGCCTTCAGGTTTAGTTTGCTATGATGCTAAACCAGTTCTAAGGGCTAAACCACATAAGGAAAACATACAGGGGGTCTGAACCGCATAAGGCTTTTCGTATAGGCCTAAAATGCATCCAAAACTCTAATCTTTCTTGGGTTTTTCTACTTCTCACTGTCAATTCTTCTTTCTGTCATCAGCTTTGCAACACATCTATTATGAAACAACCCAATGTTTTGGACCAGTGGAGAAGATTCCCATGGCAATGATGTTTCTCAATTGGCTTTATTACATTTTGTACATCACACGTTATCCGTTTGATTCCATAGTTAAAAGATACGACCAACATTTTAAACATGACTCGAACTGCGTCTGCTGTGTTGCATGTGGGATTATGCACGGCTGTTTGACAGCATACAGAGTCTGGTGGTCATGGCGATTTTGGCCCCAGGGGTGCCGGGGGAGGCAAGCGCCTTGCACTAATGGCCGCGCGGTGTCACTGCTCCAGTCGTCTCACCCTGATGACATCACCGTCTCTGGCAGGCAGGTGTCAAGCTAGCATGCTGAGGGAATCAATCAAAGTCATCTGCTGCATGCAGCAGCAACAGCAATGGGTCCAGGTGCTACTGGTGGCAAATACAACCTAGTTTAGCAAAGTTGTCCCTGATGTTATGGTCAGCTCAAAGCCATGTGGGTCAGATGTCCGACAGACATGGGCATGGCTAACTAGCTTCAGCCGAAAGGTCCATTGACAGATCCCAAGTCCCGCCATTTTTCACCAGTCCGACCTAGTTACTGTAACTAGCTTGGACAAAACCGCATAGTAGGCTATTACAGGATAGCTGATAGTTGACGGAGTTTCTGTCTGGAAACAAAAAAATGCTCAAACGTTATTGGCGGACAGGAGAACATGGGCGGGGCTTGGGATCAGTCAATTCCAAAATGCTAATCGAGATGTGTTGTGAGACAAATTCCGTGTCTTAAGCAAAAGCTTCAGCTATCTATCCCTTATTCAAGAGTTGCAAAGCAGCACTGCCAGGCTACTCTACAGTGCTCTACACTCAGGCAAGTGTCTGCTTTTATCTTTATTAAGCCTTTTTCTCCCGGCAACAAAGTCCTTTAGGGGTTGAATGGCAGTATTTGTTTCGTTAAGGATCTCTGGTTGAAGCGGGCTGTACAATGTGAGCTTATTAAGGTGTTGGCTCATTGCAAAGTTGTAGAAGTGGCCTCACGGATTAACTCTTTGGTTTGCCTAGGGACTCTTTCCACAGAAGAGGCCCGGGTAAATCCAAAACAAAACTGGGAAACGTAATTCCTTCACATACACCTCTGAACCGTCAAGCGTGAAAAGTGAGGTCATAACTTGTAGGCGTGCTAACAAGCTTATTGTGTGAGTGATGATTAATGATCCGGTGAGGCTGCCAGCAGGTGGGACAGAAACTCTTTCTAGAATGAGTTTAGAATATGGCAGGTCCACCCAGCTAGGAGAACACACTGGAATGCCCTGTATTAGTATTGCAAATATCTCAATGCTAATGCCAGTAGTGCCAGCATACACAGCAGTGTGTTTTGAAGTTTACATGGGAATGTGTTTGTGCACATTACAGCCATTATCGCCATGACAAACATTACAGCTAATGGTGCCATCATACTCGATCAGAGCCATTCACATTTAGGAGTTGATTGAAATGTTCCCAAAAAAATAAATACAGCATTTACACCATAGTTGAAGCAGGACTGAATAAAAATGAAATAAACACTTCAGGTTACAGTACTGTACGTTATAAGTGATTTTAAGATTGTGTAGCACATGACAAAAGGCAATAAATAAATAAATATAGCCGCAAGCGGCAATCATCGGGGTCCAAGCAGAACAGCAGCAGTCGCATCATCTCTTCTGTCGAAGCGGTTCAGCGTCCTCAGCAACAG
>JAODTR010006229.1:0-10909 GCA_025399935.1 Amblyopsis rosae
CGTGTGTGTGTGAGAGAGTTTTTAATACATGTATTTATGTATTTTGGGGTGTGTGTGTGTGTGTGTGGAGGAATTCAAATGATCACACTAGTTTTTTCACAAAATGAACGATCCTTCGATAAAAACCAATGATAAATCAGCCAATCCACAGCTGTCACCAGTGATAGCATGAGCATGAGTGTAAATCACTCACAATCCAGGACACATAAGCAACACATTACACCCTTTCACGGCTCGCTGGATATTTCATTCTATCGTAATGGCAGTGTGTGTCTGCTTTAGTCAAGGTGCTGGCATACAGCACAGCTTGTGATAATTTACACTATCCCCTCTCTCTCACACGCACACACACTCACACACACACACATGCGTGTATAGCACACAGGGTCAAGATAGAACGGGAGAGTTATGAGGTGCACTGTACATTGTGTTAAATGAAAGTCAACCATTGCCAAGACTCCCTGCGAATACTAAATCACCAGGAAAATGGTGTTACCTATTTAGAACAGTGTATTCATAAGGTGCATGCACTGCATACCAATACGCGGAGTCTGTTTTTACCCTGGCTGCTGCACATGCACGCTGGGTATATAGCTGAGCATGCAGGCTACATGTCCTAGTTATGATTTACACCTGGGAGTCGGCAAACACACGTAATGTTGGCAAACAGTTAAGACAGGTTTGGAGCCTCACTCAAGGCAACAAGATGGGAATCAGAGCGATTGAGCAAGCAGACAAGCAGCGTTAGACCAAACTGCATTCGCTTTAAAGGGTGCCTCTATATAGATTGTTCTGTAGATGTTCATTTTAACATGTGCGTGCACTACTGATGGCACGGGCACATCCTCCTGCTGAATTGCCTCCTCAACCAACTGTGACGGATTCAAACGAGAGCTGACGCAAGTCATTAGCTTCTTAAACAGAGACAATGGCACGGCACCTCGCTCTCTTCAGGGAAGGACGGGAGAAGCTCAACTGTCTGCTTCAAGTGCACCTGTGAACACACTTCAAGGACGCGAGCTGGAGGCGTACGGGGTCACGCCAGCTTCATCTGGTACAGCAGCCTACTGCTGTAGCAGCCTATTGCTGCTGTCTAGCCCTCTTAGCATTAGGGCGCCTCCAGTGGAAAGGCTGTCTCAAGTGACTATGGAGTGTAGAGGTTGAAGGCTGCACGACCCGGCACGGTACACGACCCACATGGGCACGGCAGGCTTCCTGGTGTATAGAGAAAACGTGTCATCTGCAAGGAGCAACTTTAATGGTGAATGCTGAGTCAGTATATTTGACGAGAATTTGTGGGGGGGGGATCTCTCTTTAGAGCAACACGTGTTTCTGTACATTGAATCCCACAGAGACAACCCCAAATTTAGACCTACAGTTTGTTCCAGGCACCACATTGTCTCTGTTGACATGGTGCATCATTTTCCAGCATAGGCAGCTACAGTTTCGCACGTTCATATCTCATATCACCGCCTTCTATAACCACTCGCTCACACTAGAGTGCACTGTCAGCAAGGTCAGGATGGAGCTATTAAGGACAGGTCAATATCAATGTTGGCCATTATAAAAATGTATAGCTTGATATGCATTTATAAAGAAACAAAGAAGAAAAGGATCACTGATAGCTTTAATGGGGGGCAGTTTGCATGCTACAACCATGAGAGACATTACTGCAGGACATTATAAGCATTTAAGTATCTGAGACCCTACTGTATGACAGCTAGGGTACCATTTTGTAAATTATTTGATTTTGAATGCCTTTCTTTGAAAAGTACTTCGGATTTCATTTTGGCTCCCCCTGTAGGTGACTGAAACAATGAAATAATGCAAAGACAAGTTTGTTGTTGGGCGTATTTGTGCAGACTGGTGGAAACAACAATTATGCAAGTATCACTAAAAAGCTAAAAAGTCTGAACTCTAAACTGAATTATTTGACTTTTTAACAGCAAGCCAAGTAGTCGATTCATTGAATTGTTACACGGTTTAAAGAGAAGCCCCATTATCTTATGTATTGGGTCTTCAGACGACTGGTGCGTTGTCTAACTATTGAGGTGATTTGTGCTTTCAGAATACAATATGGCATTTGGCAGACTGATCACGGCATCCCCGCCTACACATTTCTAATTTACTTTGGGGAAGTTGTTCTAGGTTTTTGCCAGACATGTTTATCATAACATTATCATAATTATAACATATTAGCCCCTTGTCCATCATGACTTATTTTACAGGCCAACTGTTCAGGTGTTGGATGTATAAGATGAATGTCACACTGTAGGCAATCTGCACACACACGCACTAGTGTGGCTATATCATATTAGATACAACCTGTCAGTAATAACCAACTTCCTGTATGGATTTACAGTATGTACAGATGACTAAGACAAGACATAAAATAAAGTTCCTTTGGTGACAGACCTACACTGCCACCCAGAGTTTACCATCTGTAACATCACACAAAACGTGAGGATAAAGTAGACAAGTACAATATAACCAATAGGGACTTATTTTAAGAGGTGAATAAATAAAACATCTTAAAAAAATATATTAGAAGAGGGTGTTATACATTTATTAATGAACCAGCCTCTTAATTCCAAAAGACAGGGATAAAAAAAAAAATGCACTACTTAAAGAATTACTAATAACTCTCATAAAAAAATTTACAAATGTGTTAAAAATGTCATCATTTTCATCATCATCATCAGGCTTTCAAAAGTTTTGGTTACAGATATAATACATAATGAAACTACTATAATACCGTATTTAATGAAAGAGTTCCGTTTTCACAGAATTACCCATCAACAGACAGACATCCATCATTCTAGATGCACAATATTCTGAAAATACATAAATAGTGTCACTGAGGTAACCAACACAAGTGTACCAAGCAGGGAGGAAAAAGTAATCCTATGATACGAAACGGATGCCATGACATTGGTAACCAAGACCACTTTTAAAACCCAAGAGAGAAGAAATTTAAAATAATATAATTATGCTGTTCAGTGTCTTTACACACTGACGAAGAGACACTCTTTTCACTGATCTGTCAGCTTCAATTGCCTTCCAGTGAATGCTTCCAGTAAAAATAAACGTGGCAAACTTGATCTGTAACAGTAGATAATCAAAGCGTTGTCAGGGTAAACGAGCCATCTCAAAAAAGCCATCTCAAATTTAAGACACTGTAGGCTTCTGGCTAAAATCGCACATTACACGTCTTATGCACTCTTATCGGCCTTTTTGTAACAAAAGGACTATGTTCGGAAGTCATTTTGAGAGAAGACCCACTGTTGTATATACTGATAAATTACATAAAAATAAAAAGTTCTGTACATATGGTGAACATTGCACAAAGGTTATTATGGCAGCAAATATAAACCTTGCTAGGACTATGATAATTAAGGTATCTGAACAGATGTGGATACAGCAACCATGTGTGCATTCTGGAAGTTGACATTAGAAAGGTGTTTTGACAGACTGGTTATGGGAACATAACTCTCACTGCTCAGTCTAGAATGGCAATTAGCAATGTTTCGGTTTAATCTTAGCCTGGACTCGACCTGCCAACGAAACCAAACTGTTACAAGATTTACATTAAGCCAAGTGTACTCATATCGCCAGGTATCACATGATACTGGGTTGACAACACAACATGCAACTGGTAAGCTCTTCTTTAAAAGGTCAACACGTGAGAGCAGCCTTCCCTGAAGTTGCATTTGGGTAAAGACAAAAAGAAGAGCCAGGTTTTTTAGAAATATGCTTGCAGAGCACAGGGGTTACGCTAATTAAAGTGCTTAAGTGACCAGATCAACTGTGTGATAAAACGTGTGTCTGACAAGAGGATGGCATTTATTGTGATGTGTGCACAGGTAGTCAACCATAAGGGTCTTATAAATCAAACATACCTTTAACACACACTGAAACAATGTAATAAAAAAGTGTATTATTCCACTGCAACCACATATTTCAGACACACTCACTGTACAGTATCTTTTGACTCAATATATAATGCTCTTGCCCAAGGAATAATCAAACCAATTTGACCAAAACTGCAGTTCTCACACTGACCAACGTGAAAATGGACACAGTACTGCAAACCTAAGATGTACTTAATAATCAGAATAACAAAACGGTCATAATCTTTGGACTTTCCCTCCTTAGGTTTGTCAGTATAACTGTAAAGGTGTTTTTTACGTTTTAACTCTTTTTTTTTCTTTTTCTTAATATCACATCCCTTTAGATGGGCTCAAGAAGGCTTGACAAAATAAAATATATCCACATGCACCCAAACTTATAAGTGTGTATGTTTGTGCTTCAAAGGCCATTAATAGAAAGGCGGAACCAGGGGTGGAAGGCATACAGCAAAAGTGGCAAAATAGTCCAAGTAGTAGAAGTCCAACGTTACAGTGAGCACACTTCAGTAGGGGGTCCATGTGTGGGGTGATGAACAGTGAGGGATAAAGATGCACTGGTCCCACATTAAGGGAAAACATGTCACTGGGGTTGCATGATGGGGGGGGAAAAAATAAAATATTATATAGAAGAGTCTGTTGTCCAAAATGTCAAAACATCTACATGACAGTCAGCAATCAGTTATCTGGCTGTTGTACAGAGCAAAACATCACTCCGAATCTCGCTGGACCTCTGATGCATCCGCTCGACAGATCGGACAGGTTCTGTTACCCTGGAGAGAGGGAAGGTGAAGGTTTGATCAAAACGGGTTAGGATGCGAGTGAAGCAGAAAGCGACGTCACATCTCGGGGTGTATGCTATGCGTCGATCGCAGCACACATATCTGAATGGCAGCGTGAACCCACCTTGAGCCACTTGTCCACACACTTTGTGTGGAACTCGTGGTTGCACGGCAGGACTCGAAGAAGCTGGCGAGCCTCAAAGTCACACATGCAAACCACACACCTAGAACACAATGAGAGGTCAGCACTAAACATCACACTGCCAGTGTGCTACAAAACACTGAAGACGGAAGCCTTTGGTGCAGGGCTATTCAACTCCGGTCCTGGAGGGCCGCTCCCTGCATGTTTTAGATCGCTCCCTGCTCCAACGCCTTTTCAAGGTTGTTAGAAGCCTGATAACTACCCGTTCATTTGAATCAGGTGTGTTGGAGCAGGGAGAGATCTAAAACATGCAGGGTGCGGCCCTCCAGGACCGGAGTTGAATAGCCCCGCTTTAGTACTTCATACAAACACCGCAGAGGCACGTACATGGTTTGCTCCGACTGGTGATTGTTGGGGTTAAACCTGTATGATGGCAGCTGTTCTATATCCGCCTTGGTCAAACCACGGGGCTTGGCTTCTCCCAGACGCTCGGCTAGGTTCAAGAGGGCCTGGCGGGGGTTGCATTCACAGGGACAAATGTCAGGCAAACGAATGTGTACGTGTACGAATGTGACGTATATAAGTATGCATGCTGTGTTTGGCTCCATAGGAATTAGGCGGTTAACTGTTGGTTGCTTACATAAAACAATATACTGCATACAAACTACCAAATATGTAAAGTAAAAAAAATGTAAGCAGTCTGGATTCCGTGGCCATCTTTCCTACCTCATAGTTTTCTACTTCTCCATCATCCACGTCCAGTTCCAGACTGATAGTAGGGCCAACAGTTGGGGTCACCGGGAGCATGGACCTGAAATGGGGATGCAGATGACATACATTGGAACAGGAATCTAATATTAAGCCAAACTTTTTTTCCCCCCCTTCTTCAATCTAAACATGCGTCTACACAAACAAAATGCTAAATATGTGTGTGTCTGTGCAAAACAATTTCCAAAACATTCTCAGTTCTACCCTGCGCGTCCATGCACACTCCCTCGTGCCAGGCCAGTGGAAGCATTACTTACAGGAAGTACGGCAGGAAGCTGGGGTGGTACGGGGACGGCGGCACAGTGTGCTGAGTGCGGTAGCGCCGTCCGGTTAGTCGACGCGGCATGAAGTGGGGGTAGGGCTGCCAAAACAGGGAGGCTTTATTCACAGTACATGTCACCAAGCCAGCAGAACAGGTAAATGCACTCGCACAGCGTGCGGCGTGGTGGATGTTTTGGCGTCCTGGGACAATGGGAGCTCACCACTGTGAAGAGCTCCTGCGACAGCGGGTCATGGTGCGACAGGAACTGGAGGGGGGTGGATGGGGGCAGCGTGGAGGGAGGCTGGTGGTGGTGGTGATGGTGGTGGTGATGGTGTGGGGGGGGGAAGCTGAACCCTCCACCCACTGACAGCTGCTCCCCAAGCAGCTCAACCTCGTTCTCAATTCTCTGTAAGGGCTGGGGAATATAAATGGATGCATACTAAATACTATGGATATAATACTATGTTGTCATACTTAAGGAGTCAGTGAAAATGTAGAAAATAAATGTGTGTGTGTGTATATATATATATATATATATATATATATATATATATCAAAATGAAAGATAAATTATTATACTTTCACAAATCAGGCATGCGATTGGCCAAGGACCAAAACGCAGGAAAATATTACCGAGTGCACGTACGCATTCCACACCACGCACAAAATACCACCAGGACCTCATCACAAGATACATTCATATTTTGTTTTTCCAATGTGTGTATTTCAGCATGAGCTTTGAACAATTTGAACAATTTAAAAACATGAAATGCATCAATCATAATCTACTCAGGCTGACCTGTACATCTTATGTGCTAGGCACGTTATTATTTAGGCCGTTAGGAACTCTGTTTGATGATTGAATGAGATTTACACATGGAGTCATGATACTTGTTGCTTACGCTGGACCTTTCGCCAGGGTTTGACTGACAGGCAATCTGACTAATCACAAGGCGAAGATGTTGCCATGTGCCATAATGTGTCAGATAAACAACCACTTCTAGAGGAATAACTGTCTCTCCATCAAATTTGTTAACTTTAAATGTACATTCGTTGTAAACGTTTGTTACGGGGCATGTACACAACATAGACGGCAGATATCCTACCTAGACAGACTGGATGTAGCCTACAGATCTTTCAGTTTCCTGAAGCCATGCGGATACATTTCATGGATTTGGATGCAAACTCTCGGGACAGCCGAACACATTTGTTATAAGGTAATATACTTTACTGTATAGGTTTTAAATTAGTAAGAGTTGTCAATCATAACCGGAAGAATGTAGTAGCCTGTCTACCTGACAGCTAACTCTCTACTGGTACCGTAATCTCCCCCCAGTCTTCTGTCCAAAACAAAATAGGTGTTTGCTGCCTGAATAGTTTCACTTCACCTTAATTCTAATAGCAAAAAAGTTATTTTTGCGAGAACGACTATAAAAATATAACGCGCATAGGATCGTGTTAATTGGATCCTTCTTCCTGATATCAAGTCTATAGGTTACACTTAATTCAAAAATGTACACCAAAACGTTTAGGCTACAGTCTTTATTAAATCTGATTGGCTTACATAAAAAATTATAAAATAAAAGAAATGGCATGACATACATGGGTCGCCCCTTCGAGGTCAGATACAAATACTTGTGGTAAATTAAATGGTATGTTCCTGTGAAGGCATGGTGTGAAACATGGCAGAGGTGCTTTTACTCACCGATCGGGGCTGCTGCGTCTGGAAGGGCAGAAACTGTCCGGGCGGGGGCAGGTGGGCCGCGTGGTGGGAGAGATGGGGCGGAGGCGGGAGCAGGAACTGGGGGTCACCGGACAGCAGGGAAGGGAAGGCATAGGGCACTGGCAGATGCTGCATGGAGCACGCCTGCAGCATCTGAAAGAAAGAGATTTGACTGCATGTTTGAATGCCAGGGTCCAGCAGCCTTTGGTACCATTAACCTAGCGTTGGCCAAAAGGGACAGTTTGAAGTGTAATAGGAACCCTGTGCCTCATCTCTCCCCCTTTCCCGGATAGTGTCGCTTTAAGGAAAAGGTTCAACATCTGCCCACCACGCAAAAATAAACACGCATTTGCCGTTTGTCACCACAAGGTGGCAACGGAGAACCAAAGAGAGCAGTTCATCTCAACAGCAAAATGACATCTAGTTTTACAGCCATACTTTCTCCCCCCACCACTTCTACCCCCTTTCCCTTTGCTTCATGTAATTAGCTTAGGCGAACGCCCGGACAGACCGTCCGGAACAGACAGCGCCTGGTACAAAGGCTGGCTGCTTCCAGAGCCACTCTCACTCACCGGGTGGTAGTGCTGTCCTGTGCTGAAGACAACACTGCAGGCAGGAACCTGTTGTTGCGAGGAGCAGGTGGGGGGAAGGTGTTGACCGCTGCACAAAGGAGAAGCCAAGCCGTGTGGAGGCACAGGGGTCACGGTGTAGGAGACGGGCACGCTACCCTGCTGCAACTACGACAAAAAAAAAAAAAGAAACAAATAAAGGCCACAGTTAATAAGTAGGCACACGCATAGCAGAAAACAGAATCTTTCTGTGGACGCATTATTCGAACTGCATCAAAGTCAGAGTTATTTTATTTGCGCCTGTGTTACGTCGTTTAGACGTTTAGAACATAAGATCTAACTTGTCGTCGGAAAAACAAAAAGCGTACAAATAAACTACAAACAACACGTCGCTCCACACGATGCGAGCCAGCTAGGATGTGGCGCAACCTGCGTTGTAGAAGCAGAAGCTAGCTCCTTACGTTTAACTTACCCGCCGGTCATGTTTGACGGGAGACATTGACCTGAACACTCAATGGGGAAGGGGGGAAAGCTACGCAACACACACCTGTTCGTGTAAGTCCATAACGATGGCCCCTTGCTGCTGCTGCACTGCGTGATGCTGCTGCTGCTGCTGTGGGTGATGGTGAGGATGGTGGTGGTGCTGGTGGTGCTGGTGGGGGGGGTGGAGGAGGCTCGGCGACAGGTTGGGGGGGCGGAAGGCCCGGGGCTCCTCCGAGGCCGGGCCCGCCGCCCCGGCCGGCGCCGGCGGCTGTCCGTAGGAGCCAGGAGGAGCGTGCAACTGGTACGCCTGGTGCGTCGGCGGGTGCTGGGGCCGGTGGCGGAAGTTCTCGTCCTGCCGGAGGTCGGATGGGGACAGGCGGGGGCCGGGGGTCTGGGACGAGGGTGGGGGATGGAGGTGGAGATGGTGGTGGTGGTGGTGGGGGGGGGGCGGTGGAGGAGGAGGGGGAGGGGGAGGGGCGGGGGGGTGGCGGGCCGGCCGGGAGAGGCGGCCGCGCTGACGTCTCGCCGGCGGGCTGGAGGGAGAGCAAACAACAGCGGACGCTTTAATGCGTCCTTGAAGTCTAACAAGAGTACACGATCGAGCGCAAAGCCACCCAATCCCCGTAGGCTAACAGATCTTGTGCAAAGCCTTCCCCAGAAGAGAGGAGGCCGTCAAAGCCACAGAGTAATCCTCACGATAAAAGGAACGGGATGTCCAAAAGAAGGTCAAATATGTTTGGTGGTCAGATAGATGGACGGTGTGTTTCTGTGTCTCAGTGTTCAGCCTCCTTGTTCATTTAATGCTTTAAAACAACTTGCAGCTTTCTGCGTCAGACGTGACCCCTTCTTACCTGCGTCTGTGGCGAGCGGGGGTGTGGCACCTCTCCTGGTGGAAGAGCGTGTGGGGGTGGGGCGGCCTCCGACCCGGGTGGCCCAGCTCCCAGGGCCGGATCGGGGGCGAGGGCGTCGAGGGAGGGGACGCGGGGGAGGAGATCTGCTCCAGCACGGACTGGCTGGACAACCTCTGGCGCTTTGGGCTGGGGCTGTCCTCGCTCTGAGACACAGGAGGAGGAGGAGGAGGAGGACGACACACTGGTTAGTGACCCAATGCAGTCACACTTCCCGCTGAACGAGTTTATTTCCCCATGCGTTTGCTCCCCCGCTAGCCTTCTGCAATCTACGCTGTTGCGCAAGATCCCACCCACACACACACACACACAGAGCTCCCCTTTGTGACTAATGGTATTTCCTGTGTGAAAGGTGATGTGAGCCCCCAGCATGGAGTCACGCAGGTCCAGTTGGCGGCGAGGCTGTCTTAAAGGGGGCGCCGTACGCAGAGTGAACTCTTCCCTCCTTCCCAATCAGACTGAGTCACGCGCCGAGTCGTGTCACTTACTGGTAGCCACGCCCACCCGGGCCAACACGCTGTCACACCTCTTACTCAGTGCTCCCTACTCAGGCCTCAGCTGTGTGGATGCATGTGGAACATGCCGGTTCCTGAAAGAGACGCCACACACATTGTTCTAACATGCTTTGTAGCTGGCAGGCCGCGGCACAGCCCCCCCTCCCCCTCTCTTCTTTCAACTTACTTGATCTACTCCACTTCTCCCTCATTGTGGCACGTTATAAAATGTGATAAAATGACTCAGCGGCTGTGACTTTTAACACACACGCGTGGGCGTGGGCACGTGCACGCACACACACACACACACCTTAAGAACAGCACGATAGTTAACAGGAAACAGCTGGCAAGCAGGCTAGACATACACACACACACACACACACACACAGACTTGTGGAAACACCAAAACCATACGACACATACAGGCATCTGCCACTGTTTGAGCTACGTTGCTGATGAAAAACAAATTTTTTTTGAGGCACTCTCTGCTCTACCAAGGTAGAAAGAAATATACGGTCAGGAACTACCAACCGCATAGCCAAATAAGTGTCTCTAACCCCTCCCCTCCCAGCAACACGCGCGCACACGCAATTCAATCAACAAACCTCAAAAAGAGATGAAACCATATACTCCGGTTAGGGGCTGGCACTAGATTTGACCCGAGCTTAGCAAGCTTACGGGAGCCGCTAACGAAAACAATGACCTCACTCACAGTCTAGCTGAGGAGGCCATACGAAAGGAGAGGATTGGGCAGAGGAGAATGGGGATGAAGGCACAGAGATGGAGAGAAATCAAACGAAAGGGCAACAGATGAAAGGCTGGGTGGGGGAGATGGGGGGGGGGGGGGGGGTCCGGTGTGTTGTATCGTTGGAG
>JAODTR010006230.1:0-10908 GCA_025399935.1 Amblyopsis rosae
TATAAAATGTTTCCCGTGTTTCAGTTAAACCTTGTCGACTCCTTAGATTAGGCCTATATAGTCAGTTATTCCACCCACGTCTTTTCTTGTCTGCCCTTATGACAATAATATAGTTTATCGCAATTATTTCTTGGACAATTAATCGTCGAAAAAAAAAAAATGTTATGGTGACAGGCCTACTAAAGTGTAAACATGCTGCAAACAAAATTCCCTAATAATATATGTTTCGACCAACCCCCCCACCTACCCAGCTCATTTCAAAAGGCCAGCTAGTGGCCAATAATGCAACAGAGCTGAATAGTGACTAGCTAGGCCTAGACTTGGTGCACCCTTGTACCTTTAAAGGCGTCAGCCTGCTGCTCTACAGACTCCCTCACCATCTTCCAGAAGCAGGCAGAGACAGCCAGGCTCAGGTTCTTAGTGGTCACCTGGTGGGCCTTTAACATGCCGTCCCTTATAGCAGACAGGAGTTCAATGATCAGAGACATTATCCAGCATAGAGCATCAGATTGAAACAAGGAAACAGTGACATGTCTTGGAGGTTTACCGTAGAAGTCTGGAGTTCTGGAAGAAGCCTTCCTCATAGTCTTTGATGGAGTCTATGCTTTCACTGCTGCTCCCTGGAAAAAATGGTTCAACAGCATTGGATGTCAGTTTGATGTTAATCTAGATTATTGACGGCACGATTCAGAGTTGGTCCTTGACATGCCAGTTCTTACCTCTCCCGGTTACCACAGCAAAGTAGCCTAGGGCCTTCATTGGGAACAGCTTGCCTTCAACTATCTGCTGTATCTGAAGATAAGACAGAACAGAACTGGCTCCCTCAAGTGGTAGTATCAGATATTACATAACCTTTCATATGTTTTTTATACCATTCAATGATCTACATCTAGTTAAAAACTTACATTTTACAGCAACATTTATGCTGTATTGTTTATGGACATAAGAGATTTGCAGACAACGCACATTAAGCTAAACCAGTCTCTTGACGTGCCAAAAAACAACATGTTTCGTTCATCCATATAAAGTAGGAGAACTGTATAAACCAGCATAAACGTTTACACTAAAGCTCTTGATTAAGTCAGTGTTGCATCTGCTTCACCCTGTACTCAATAGACAAGTAGATTCTTGGCCTTACTCGGCTGGGGCTGGCCAAGTTCTTCTCAGCCAGGTCCACCTTGGTCAGCACAAAGATGGTCCTCTTCCCCTGAGGGTCCATCTGGCTCACCAGGTCTGTCACAATGCTGCGCTCTGCATCCACGCTACCGTCTGGCCGCAGGAGGAGAGATGAGAACCAGAGCAGACGGGACAACGTTTACATGCAGGGGTGTGAAATAGAACATCAATCTTCGAGCCACATGTGTAATAGAACTGTCGCTACCAGTAGGATAATCTACACACCATGCATTGCCAACTGCGAGTCATCAAAACAGAGACAACAACATGACTGTCACAGTACGGCAAAGACTGGCTGTGAAGTATTATAACTGAAAAATAGGCCACGTAACTTAACTATTTTCAGTGAGATGAACAATAGCCTAGGTTTTAGTTAAAAACATATTGACGCTCAAAGTGTGAATTGTCTGTATAAAACCAAATTTACTGAGTAGCCTTCCTTGGACACACATTTAAATTTCCACACCACGCAGAAATGTGTAGGTAGGCTACCATGACAACCAACTACTGTCTCAAGATTAAAAGAAGGGCGAGTGAACGCCGCAACAGTGTAAACACAGGCCTACGCGATCGGTCTATATCGGGCTATATTCACACAGAATGCCGGTCATGGTGAAAATTGGCAGATTCCGATCACCAGTCGATTGATCTGCGCATCTCTAGAACCTAGTCAGCTTTTTAGTTCAGGACAGGCCACCTGTGGGCTGGACAAACACCAGGCTATATGGGAGAAAGTCTCACCTTGAATACAGAGGATGATGGCATTGGGATTTTGCATGTAGGACTTGCTGATGGTGAAAATGGTTTCTTTAGTGTCTGCGGCCATACCCGTGGTCACGGTCTGAGAAACAAAGGAAGGAAGGTTATTGGGGTGTCATGCAAGATAACCTCTAGGTGATGCAGTTTTGAGCTCTCAAGCCTTTACATACATGATGAAATATGATTATTTCCAAGAGATAAAACACCATGCCAATCACCAAATAGTAAAGCTGTACGGTCAATGTAAAACAAAATGATCAAGTACATCTCAAGTGTGTGCATGTGTGTCTCACACTGATAACTCCAGGCAAGTCGACAAGCACCATTCTCTGGATGCCGGGTCCTTTGACACTCAGGGATATGGTCTGACAAGACAAAGAGGGCATCATTTGATAACACAGTTCAGCAGATACTTACAGCTAACAGCCAACAGCGTGATGCTTATACAGATAAAAACCACTGTCTCACTTCCGGGCTGACAGTCTGTCCTTCCTTTACACTCTTCCTCATCCTCAGCTCGATCTCGTGCCGTAAGGCTGCCAGCTGCACAAAGAAAAGACACACAGAGAGCTGCTTTAGAGTGAGCGGGGGTGGGGGGGCGATGAGCCAAGGGGTCCAAAGGTGGTAGCTTACATCCTCTTCCTTGCTGAGGTCAAACTCACGACCGCTGTCCTTAAACATGGCCACATGGTGGGGGCCCTCGCTTAGCGTTACCTGGAGACAGGGAGACAGAGAGAGGCCTCAGGTGGGAATCACTGGGAGTGGGGGGGCGTGGGGGAAAAGGCTAGGATCAGGCAGCCGAGGCTGGCCCCACCTTGACAGGGGAGCGGGTCATCATTTCTCCAGAGCCCCTGGGGAAGATCCGGGCCTGTGCGATCATCTCCAACACACTGGTCTTGCCGGCACTCTGGTCGCCAACCACCACCACCTGAGCCGGACGAGCAGGGGAAGAGACCGTGACGGGACGGACGGTCACATTTATACTACTCAAAGTTGGTGTCTGATTGGTGCTTACCCTGGGCAGGTGGTCCTGGGTGTTGTAGTTTGAGTCAAAGTCCGACAGGATGTCCAAGACTTCCGAGTACATGTCAATGAGAGACTTCTGAATGAAGGGGGAAGATAAACACGTGCATGTGTTACATACGAGGAATACATGAGCACTAGCGCTTAAAAAGTAGCTAATCACGTTGTCCAACATTTACCAACTACAAGTAATGTTCATCCTATGCGTATTCTTATCAACGTGTTTAATACAGGTGTTGTTATAGGTAACGGTGCTTTTATTGTCACATACACACATGCATGTAGCGAAACGTGTTCTCTGCATTTCGCGCCCACTGTGGCCAGTGTCACTGGTCACATGGCACTGACATGAGAGAGTGAACATGTTTAGTGGATAGTGGGGGTAACTGGAGCACCCGGAGGAAACCCACACAGACACGTTGAGAACATGCAAACTCCACACAGAAAGGCCGGGACAACCGGAGTTCGAACCCGAGACCTTCTTGTTGTGAGGCCACACTGTAGTATGTAAGGGTACATTCTCTGTGTGTGTGAGCGCTCGCACACAGCGCTACACTCACTTTGACTTTCCTCTGGTGGATTCCTTTATCATCCTTCTGCAGCACAACCTTCCTCAGCTCCTTATTCTCCTTCTCCAGCCTCTCCAACATGCGCTGGTACTTCATCTGTGCAATGCACAACAGTTCAGTGTGTCCTTACTGGTATACATCGCTTGTATCGATGGCTACAGCATGTCTGTTTGAAGCTTGGGATTGATTTGACTTCATATTGAAAGAATGGTCCTGGACAAAATACATTTCTAAAACAAAAAGATCCTATATATTACATTTTAAACACTATACGTTTAGTCAAACTCGGCAGATATCTCCTCACGGCTCACTAGCTGCACTAAAGTCAAATAGCTTTTACCTGGGTGCGGAGCAGATCCTCTTGAAGCTGGTCTATTTTGTCTTTGTCTGATGGCTGCTGATACAAGGGGACAGAACATGGAAGGTTAACTCTTCGTCTCAACTGTTCAAACGAGGCCTCTTCCCAATCACCCTGCCACACAATGAATTCCACACTGGCATTATGAACGCACCACACATGCACATTACATTAGCGATAGCACCGGCATAGAAAGAGAAAGGTCAAGCCAATGCAGAAAATAAAGCTTAAAGCAATCACATCATCAGTCCTGTTCATCTTCCTTTAAGAGACACAGCAAGTTCTGGAGAATCCACTGTACAGGACTGAGAAATAATTGTTAAGGACATTGGAATCGCTTGTCATGATCGGCAAAAACCAGCTGGATTGCGTTTTCTTCCAAAGGGAGGTGACAACACACACAAAGAGTGATGACTCAGAAAAACAAATGTAAATGCAAAGAATGGCAGAAAATAAAATCCAACAACACGAATATGCAAATAAATAATTTGTTTTCATATTGTTGTATTCTCAGAAGTAGTCAAAAGTGGGCTGCACAATCAGATGCATTAAAGTAGTATGCAAACGCAGGCATTTATCATGTTATTTGAGTTCATTATTTTGGACCAAATTTG
Organism: Amblyopsis rosae; assembly: GCA_025399935.1. Classification (NCBI taxonomy): domain Eukaryota; kingdom Metazoa; phylum Chordata; class Actinopteri; order Percopsiformes; family Amblyopsidae; genus Amblyopsis; species Amblyopsis rosae. Next base: position 4,500 of record JAODTR010006230.1, read on the forward strand.
CTTACCTGAAGTTTACTCTAAATTTAGACAGTGGGTCTTAGATATGAAATTAAGCATATGGTGTATCAAAATATCCTTAACAGTAATATTCACCAATTGTGCAGGTTAATATACAAGCTACAGCATGTAGAGTTGTAGTCGGAGGTTTACTTATGCTTATAAAAATGTATTAGTTAAAATTTGTTTGGAGGAGGCTTGAAGCAAGAGGTGGCATCATCACATTGTGGGGATGCTTTGCTGAAGGACGGACTGGTGCATGTCACAAACTAGATGGCATCATCAGAAGAACGTGGTAATTATGGTAGTTAGCTTAGCTGGATATACTGAAGCAACATCTCCGGACATCAGCCACAAATTGATCTTCCAAATGGACAATGATCCCAAGAAAACTTCAAAAAGGTTGTGGCAAAATGGCTCCAGGACCAAATTCACACTGAAAAGTGTGTTCAAGCAAGGTCTAGAAACCCCACTCAGGACAAATGGGATTCCAGACAGTTATATTGAGAAACTTGCGGAAGGCTACCCGTAATAAATGTTTACAAAAGTTTGTAGGATTTAATGTCAGTAATTGTAAAAAGTACAATAAAAAAAATAAAACATGTATTTGCTAATGGTGCACGTAAACCTCCGGCTTCAACTGTAGCAGTGCTTAATCACAGAGATGAAGACTGGCCAAAGTGTCAGTTTGTTAGTTGGAACATTTTCAAAAGGCAAATATTGCAACTGTCTCATGACAGACCATGCAGTGTTCCGACAGAGCAGTAGTCTAACACCCTGGGGTGGTTTTCTACAATTCCAGATATAAAGCTTCTGGAACAACTGTTACATTCTAGCCAAAAGCCATTGCTCAGGTAAGCTGCCAAAACACACTGCCTCCTACATCTGATCTCTTATCATAAGACAAGTTAGTCCTGGGACAGCGACTCCGTTATTTCAATTCAACTCCATGCGGAGACAGTCACGTTAATAGTCCAGGTAGCCGTTTGCCCTTCGGGCAGGTGCTGTGTGTTCTGAACTTCTCCACTGTTGATTAGGTCAAGGGGAAAGACGGGGTCTAGGAGGGTCACCTTGGGGTTCGGAGGTGGACTGGGGGCGTGCTCCGGTGTCGGGGGGCGCACACTATTGGCTGCCCGCCGGGCCTCCTCCTCGTGTTGCTGGATCTGCTGCTGGATGAGAATGAGCTCCGCCAGCAGACCCTGCTGAGGGACGGCACAGTGAGACAGAAGGAGGACGCAGGCCCGCCGGTCTGACAAGAGCAGGACGTCGCCCACACAGCAGGGCCGAGACACAGCACAACAACAGGCCCTGCCGTGGCTACATGCACAGGCCTTACACACGCAGGCTAGTCAAACGCCTGTCTGTGGGAATCTGTAGCCACCGCCGTGAACGATAGCCGACAGAACGTCACTCTCAGCTACAAGGGCGTGACATCAGACTTTGATGGCCTGAAAGCAGAGCAGGCAACTGATACGTCAACCAGTGTCTTTCAGATGGTAGCACACTACAGCTGTTTCAGTTGGCTCTCTGCAGTTATCCAGAAAGGACCATGTCAAACTATAGCTGAAGGACATATCCAATATCTAATGTTCTACCATGTTTAAAAGGAGTATAGAATACTTGGAGATTGGACTGATTCTGAATATAGGAACTAACATTAAAGTTTAAACTGAAGTGTCTTGTATATTATGTTATAGCAAGTATCTATTCTATTTATAGCAATTACATTACTCTATTTTATTATAACATATGTGCTTGGCAACTACTACTACTGTGGTGGTAATGATGTAGTGTGAATTGGGAAAACAAGTGCCATGTTGACGATGCACTAACAAGGGTGGAGCTAAAGGTCTGTAGCAGATGTAGATGTTTAAATCCAATGGCCCACAACAAGCCTAGCTAAACATCAGTGTGCTATATAAAAAAACAAAACCATTATGAGGAAGTTAAGCATGTTTGGACAAGTAAGAAATACAGAACATATTTAGCTTGGTAAAGTACAAAGTAATATCTTGATATTCAGTACTGTACATACTTATTGACAGGATACAAAAATACATCAAAATGGTTAAAATAAATATCCTAATTGTAAGTGTATAAAAATAAGCATAACACAGCATCCACAAAAAGTATCAAAATAAACTACTTTAATTTCGCCGTGAATCAGTCTGGAAAGCCTTGCAATTGCTTTGAATGTGTCCATGTAGCAACTGAATTTTCCAATCAGCGGTCGTGTTGATAGCTATATGGGTGTGGTTGAGGTTTGCCGACTGCGAAAATGACCAGATGGTTCATCCTATCAACTACTAAGCATTTTTTACTTAGTACCTGCCCTTTACAGTTTCAAAGTACGACTCCCCAGATGGACTTGTGACAACAATTCATTTGGCATGTCAGGTTAGTGATTGTAAGATAATACACATATAGTCAAATTCAACAAATGTCACCTCATGGTCCGCCAATTGTCCATTCTCTGTGCATGCAGAGTATTGCTCTCAGCTCAATTTTCACTGAGATTATAGTTTTATATTTATTTATAAGCACTGTTCACTTTAGCATTAGCACAGCCACCTTGGATAGTGGACCAATCAGCAAACAGTGGGGGTGGCTAAATATTATGACCTTGAAGCTATGCGTTTCTAAGCATTAGAAACGGTGTTAGAGCTAGATGAAGTGTTACAAAGAGTTGTAGCAATGCTGGTTGGTTAAAGACTCAAGATGAACACAAGGTTTACACCCAGTAGGAGGCAATGACTACAATTTATAAAGAAGCGTGTCCAGACCTTTTATATAGTTCTATGGTCAGGACACTATCCAGGAAGTTTGAGGCTGGTTACACCACACTACCAATGAGACTGCACCACGTCTCATAGAAAGTATTTTATAGTATTTTTTAAACTACAAAAAAACAAAACACTAAAGTATATGTTGATACTATATATCCCCCCCCCCCAAATTCAAACCTATCATATACTGCCAATTCCTGTTTGCCGGAAAGTTTGGATTAAAATAATGGCAAAGTAGAAAAGAAGAAGCTCATTCTTCATTTGTGCAGCCCTCCCATAAAAATAAGACTTTTTTAGAATTGGATTATTGACAACAAATAAATAAGATAACAGAAAAGGTTGTGAAACCCCCCCTTCCCCCCCACAAGATTACAGGACTGAAACAAACATGTACAAATATATTTGCCAGAGGATGTCAAACTTTTATATAAAATAAGTTTGATAATACAAATTTAAAAGGGGAGGAGGGGGTGAAATCTCTCTGTATTATGGCATACAGTGGCAATCTGTTATTGGTAAAGATATACGTTAGAAGCATACAAAAACAACTTCTGTTGTTCAGAGATGTACTCTGAAGCTTCAAAGCTGTCTAAAGCTAGTTTCTGTGTAGAGCCTTCCTTGAACATGACATTCACTACCTCTGTTTCCTTAATACGATTGCTTAATATTCAAATACAAAATGTGAATTGGCTATCATTCCAGAGGAACGTTGGACTGAGGTGGAATGGAGTCAAGCTGTGGGCAGATGAAAGCAAGCTGTGGCAGCATACAAAGAGAGCAGATCCAGGGAGAGACATTAGGTGTAAACTTGCCTTCTTGTACTGCTTGTCACTGCTCTCTGGTGTGGTTGAAGCATCTGTGGCCTTCAGTGGGGGGTCTCCAGAGGTTCCTATCACAAGACACAATGAAGAGAATTAGATGCTGTTGCACACCAAAGAATATGGCAAGAGAAAACCGTACCCGCTATAAAAAGGAAGGTCACATCCAAAGTAAGATACACACTATTCTGGAAAGTCTACCTTGTGAAAAACATTACGTATTTCACCACACAAATATGCTTCACATACAGGTTGACTCTGACTTACAACCTATGCGTTTGCCATATCTACAGTATTTAGACAGAATTAAGTATGTTTACTTTATCTCTGGGCGTTACTTTCCTTTCAGCATTACAGTTTAACATACATTTATTAATGCATAAGTAGCAAAAAGGAATAATTTGTCATTCACACGCACACATTGAAAGGGTGAGCTTGTTTTATTAAAACTCTAATGTTTAGGGGGAAATGCTTTCTTAATTAAAGCTTTAAAGTAAAATATGGACCACACTGTGGTGTTAGGATGTGCCTGTTATAACCTTAATAGGGGCATAAGCCCATATATTTTGTTTAATATTTGTCATGGAATAACTAGCATTCATCAGACTGTGGAGTTTAACGTAGTAGAAACAACCTGACATCTCAGGTTATTTAAAATTAGAATATCATATTTGAATTTGATGTGTTCTGTGACTGATGTTATCAAATGCATTTCCCAAATATCTCAGTGGCTTTTCTGGAACACACTAACACACCGTTCTCAGCTAAATGCCCACAAGGATTAGTGATCACATATTACACAGATATAGCGTGTAAAATAAGCATTGAACCGTACGCATTACCATTTTCCTCAGTAAACATTTATAAAGGTGAAATTGACAAGACGTTTTCACCAGATGTAACAACCCAGTGTGGGCTGTTTTTCAGCAAACGGCAGCAGCGTGGGGAATAATTGTGATGAAGCAAAGTGAGACAATAGAAATAATCTATGTTCCGGACGGAGGGGTGGGAGGTAGATGAGAGAGCAGCGGGACTTGCACGCTGCCACTGCCCACCAGCCATATGCATAATATGATATGCTCGCTCATAACATGCTGTCGCTGACATGCCACTTAATGGGCAGCAAATAGGCAACTATATGATGAAGAGCCTAAAACAATTAATTCACAAACTCAACCTTAAGACATTGAAAAGTTTAGCTTCGCATTGCCCACCGGATTGCTATCTTCAGCTACTTTAGATAGTCTTTAGATATCCTACTACGCTGATTGCTATTGCGTAAGTGTTAGTAGGCTACACTTGTATGGACATGTTACAAATTGTTAGAACAGTCATATTATCCACAACTCAATCATTCAATAATTTTGCATAACTTTAGGGAAGCAGCTTCAGCAAAAGCTGAAGCTGCTGCCCCCGCGACCCGACTCCGGATAAGCGGATGAAGATGGATGGATGGATGGAACTTTAGGGAAACTATGAACAGCAAAGTAGCATAATTGATTTACATGTACCGGGATGATGAGATAGAGCTCCCGGTAGCCTATCATATAGACTTATAGGCCTACCCACAATGTTATTGTGCAGCATTGCCCACCGCCATTATTAATATGCTGCCTCATAATATGCCTCGTAACAGTAAATACTACAGGTGCATCTCAATACATTCAAAATATTGTGGAAAAGTTTAGTAATTTAAATCATTCCGTTTACAAAGTGAAACTCATATTGTTGATTAATAACACAGAAAGTGAAAAAGATCAAGACAATTTGTATTAATCTTGATGATTACAGTTTACAGCTCATGCACCTACAGTCTGAGCTTCCCTTGGCCTCCGGAAAAACCTGCCACAACATTCATCTTCTACCAGGATGATGAGCATGAAATGAGGGTGGGCATTTCAGCAAGACGATCCCAAACACACAGCCAAGAAAACTCAATTGGTTGCAGAGGTTTCAGAGAAAGAAAATAAAGCTGAAAGAATAACTTTAATCCAATTGAAAAACCATGGAAATAATTAAAAATCAAAGTTCATAGAAGAGGCCCACAGAAACTTAATATTTTCTGTGTGGAAGAATGGGACAAATTCACACCTGAGCAATGCATGCGACTAGTACCTCCATAGAGGAGGCGTCTTGAAGCCGTCATTACCAACAAAGGCTTTTGAACAAAGTATTAAATACATTTCAGTAAGCGTGTTCAATGCTTTTTCCCCTGTGTCATTCATTTCACATTATTACACACAACTTAATTTGTTATTTGTTTGCTTATCGATTCCTTGGGTTGTAACCAACATCTGGTGAACATTTCAGGTCAGTAGCACCTCTAGAAATACGTTTACTGGGAAAAATGGTGGGGTGTTCCTTCCATACTTATTTGACCCACTTTAAAAAAGGAAATGATTGGATGAAGTCAAAGGAGGCAAGACCACACAGAAACAAAGGAGGTCACGTAGGACTAAATAGAGTGGTCAGCAAACCAGGTGCCAGCATAGCTGACCGATAGCAAATAGATTTTTGGCAGCAAGCAAAAGATATAAGTTTTTTCATTTGCTCAGACAAAAACGTATCTTGCTTGCTGCCAAACATTTATTTGATATGTATCTGTCACATGCCAAAACACAAATCCTCTGGGTCTAGAATCATTTACATGTACACTCTGTCTGCTGGTTGAAACTGTGTCTGACTTCCAAGTATTTTATAAGTATATTCTGTATAGAATTAGCTGCTAGCACAAAAACATGTCAGGTTCACCCTCCAGTCAGTGCTGTTGACCAGACACTGACATCAATCTGGAGTTGGTCCCCGGGC
>JAODTR010006231.1:0-10907 GCA_025399935.1 Amblyopsis rosae
AAATCACCCCCCCCCCCCCCCCCCCCCCCCCACCCCCCGGGGCTTGTGTTGATAAACTTGAAAGCGTCCAAACAAAGGGGAGGGCGCGGGCAATAGCTACAACAAGCGGGAACGGTGGCCGCTGATTGGCTCATCGATTAGGCATCACCACAGTGGAATTAAAGACGTCAAATAACCGCTCAGTTACAACCGTTTACTGTCTTACTTCCTGGAGCTGTTTACCTCCAGCCTCGGAACTTTATACAGTAACTTCCAGACATTACTTTCTATTTGGTCTGCTTTTTTTCTTAGGTTTATGCAAGGTCAGGTGAATAAGAAAACTCTTTGAAATTGGGCAGTTTTTAGTACAGTGTTGGACTGCTTGAAGGCCAGAAAAAATAAACCAAACAATTCTCTTCATTTTAATCTTGATTTTGAAAAAGTATACTGTATATTTATTGCGGTTTTCCTTTCTGAAGATTATTTTGAGAAGAGTCACATCACCATTATAGTGGTTATCAACACAAACCTCAACTGAAGCACCTCCAAAACAGAATAAACAAAACGCTTTGCGCTCTCTGCTCTCCCCTAATAAAAAGTGAATTTTGTGAAATAATGACAAATCAACAAACAACTGCAAACGTGAAAGCCTCGTTGGGTCTGGAAGAAAGTGAAAATCTCAGTGTGAAGAGGAAAAACTGAAAACCAAGAGGAGGCTTTAAAAAAAAAGGAATAATTTGCGTAGTTTGGCAGTTGAAATTGTCTCTGTTGTTGGGCTGCATTGACTTGCTGTAGACTCAAGCAGCCGAGCTTTGAGAATCAGCGTGGAGCCATTTTTGAGTGCTTCTTGCGGGTTACTCTGCATTATACCGGCTTGACCTCTCTCCGTCACAATCTCTCTAGCTCTCTCTCTCGCACACCAACTCTGGAGTCTACTCGTCCGCTCAGACCCGTTTACTGAGTGTCTCGAACACAAAGAAAACGACTTTCCCTTTGCCAGGCCCTCCTTGTCTAAACCGACATGCAAATGAGCGCCATGCATATATTTATTCATGCTGGAATTATGGAGCGCTGACCTGGGAATGGTGTTGAGTTTTTACATGAACCTTTATAGAGACACGCATGCGTAAACACGGCTGTGTAAACACGGCTGCGTAAACACAGAGGAACTTCCTGGACTCCCAGAACTACAGTACATTCATTTCTGACCCCAGTTCCCTATTTACATTTGGTTGTCAGGGGTTACTAGTCTGTATGCTGTTGACGCAGATGCTCTGGAAATTGCAGCGGATGGATACCAGCGACAAATGTGGAAGTTATCCTTTCTCTTTATCTCCTCCGCCTCCATCCACTTCCTGTTGGATAGAGGTTACTTCCTGGTGAAGGTGGACTTGATACGAGGTGTTTTGAGTAAAAGGGTTTTTTATCGAATACACTTGAGACTGAACTAGCTTGTTTGTGTTGGCTGAAAAAGTCCAGCGTTATTTACTTTACACAGTTGGAAGATGCAAATGTACTTCCGGAGCGAATGACAAGGGTGTTATCAGAGAGTACTACCATAACTACTAGTTGATAGTAGACGTATCTATTAAATACTTGTTTACACTCATCAACAAATGTTATGGCCATAACACCCCAACATCCAATCCAGCTAACAGCTCTCTCTCTCTATCTCTCTCTATCTCTCTCTCATCTCTCTCTCTCTCTATCTCTCTCTCATCTCTCTCTCTCTATCTCTCTCTTAACTCTCTCTCTCTATCTCTCTCTATCTCTCTCTCTATCTCTCTCTTTCTCTATCTCATCTCCCTCGCTCTCGCTCTCGCTCTCTCTCTCTCATCTCTCTCTCTCATCTCTCTCTCTCTCTCTCTCTCGCTCTCTCTCTCTCTCTCATCTCCGTCTGATGGGAGATGATTGACATGTGAAATTGACTGCTGGCAACATAGCTGCCATCGACATAAGGAGAGGGAGAGGACAACCCAGAGCTGTGAGATGTGAACCTTCTTGAATTAGCCGAATTCCTGCGGGAATTGTTGCTAATGTCTGATCATCGCCTAGGTAACGGAGAAACGCATACGGAAACCCATCTACGTTGTCAGTCACACGATGTTATTTCCACCTTAACATTGTTGCATAGCAACTTGTCTTAAAGATGAGCTGTACAGCAGGCTCTTTCTCTGAATATCAATTTTCCTTGACCCATATATTTGATATGGATAAACAGGATACACTTTCACCCTAAATAGTGCCATCCTTTATTCTGAATAGAGCACCGTAGGTAACATTTGCAGAGCATAGATGTTGTCGCTGCTCTTGGGCCAGGACGAGTTTGAATCTCAGGAGCCTTTCCTGGTAAAAAAACTAAACAAAAAAAATGGATTTCCTCGTGATGGTCCAGGTTCAAATAACAAACCCTTTCGCTAAGCGGAGGAGACAAATGTGAGGGGCCCGTGCCTTAATCGGGGCGTTAGCCTGCTCTCTCATGTCTGCAATTAATGAGGGGGGGTGGCGGTTAGCTATTTCATCGCCGCCGCGGACAGTATATCAGCCCACCGGCGCCTCCCGATGGATGACCGCAGTCAGAGAGGTTGATCACTGGTGGGCCACATGAGCGTGTGTTCTGTAGTCCCATCGTGCGCATGCACCACGGTATGGTTGTTTGGGATTGGATTATTGTGTAGGGTTGTTTGAGCGTTACTGTAGACGCACACGCACGCTCACACACGTGAGCGCACACGCGCGCACACACACATTGTGTTTATGCCAGTACGTTTTTTTTTTATTTATTTTTGACTGCTGCAGTAATATTTTCTGCAAAACAACTTTGCAAAGATTGCATTCCTTGAAACACACACACACACTCGCTCGCTCCTTCTAGCTAGGCTGGGGTTTGTTTGTGTGGATGCGAGCTGCGGTGACCGTTTGATTGACGCCTGGGGGGGGGAGAGAGCTTTGGCCTCCTCTAAACTGCGGCACGGCTCTGACTGCTTTAAATGTTAGCTGTGAAAATGCAAGCACACACACAAAAACGCACACGCAAACACACTACAGTGCAATGACACAACCTTCCTGTGTTATCGGCAGATGCTTGCTACTGTCCACGTGCGTGCGTGTGTGTGTGTGTTTGTGTGTGTGTGTGCGTGTGCGTGTGTGTACGTGCACTGTGGACAGTTAAGACACGCAGGCACGCGCGCACACACACACGCACAAGAACCGTCTTTACTCAAGAAAGAGTAATTCCACTCCTGTCTAAGAGCCTCCATTAGCCATCCATCAGGACAGGAATCACCAGCGCTGTAATAAATCAAAGCAACAGCGACCGTATAACCGCCTGCTCCCGGGGTACTCATGGGGGTATTGTAACCCCTGTAAGCCTTCGGGATCGGCGGGGAGTTCTCGCGGTTGCATGGCTACGCTATGCGTCGCGCTCGGCCTTGTTGCATGCTTTTAGCTAACGCCACCTTATTATGGCAAACAGGGCGGAGCTAAGCAGAGGCATTGGGGAGAGGGGGCATCTCGATGATGGACTACTCTGTGGCGGTCCTCCTCCCCTCATTAAGCAGCACTTGGTGGTAGAGGGGTGGGAGAGGGGGGGGTATTTAGTGATGGAGCTCCAGGGGAGTTTTTCGTCTAGGCCTAGTGGTTTGACCCCGGGCTTGTGCACGACCTTAAAGGTGCTGTAGGTGGGATTTCCGAGCTATTAACGGAGTGTAATTTGCCAGAAATGTCACGGACGTCCGTCAGCTATCAGTGAGTGAAATGCTGTGCTAGAATATGCGCTCTGGTTGATAGCCCCCGCCTCTGTATGAATTGATTAGGATTTTGCCAGCTACCCGAAGGTTTTTGCCCAATTTTGGCCTCTCTTCCCTTTTTGCTTCGTCAAATCTCTACCCTGCCTGTCAATCGAATGAATGCTCACCTGTTTGTGAGTGACAGGTTTGTCTACGGATCTCCACAATGGCAGACCAACGGGCCCCAGAGGGACGGAGCAGAGGAGAAGAGGATGGGTTTTTGGGTTGTTAATTTACAACACCTTGCTATCTTTCCTTCTTCTATATCTAGCTCTTGTTGCAACTCTCAAGTCCTGCCTACGGCAGCTTCAATGGCGGTACGCTTGTTCTTTAGAATATGCTGTGTGAAGGAGAACCTATATGAGAAATATCCGCACTGCAGAAGACTGTTCTTATCCTGATCCCAAGGTGGGTCATGGCTGAGGAATGGCCCTAATGGCTAGCTGTAGCTGGGTCAGCTAACAACTGAAGCCACAATGTGGCATGTGCAATCTGATCATAATGTAAATATGTACATAATGTAATAATGATTAAATAAGTATATTGTAATTTTACCATGCAGCGCTGATACAGCAAGTTAACTCACAATGCAGCCTAAGGGCCAAGCAAAGAAAAGGCTGGATTGTAAATTGGATTGACGTGTAATTGTACAGTACCACCTACCCACTACAATATCGTGCTGTACCTCTACAAATGCCTACATTACACTGTACTGTAGCATAGACAGTATGGCACTCAAAGCACCAGATACTGTCTTCAAATTCAACTGACAATGCAGTACACTAACGTCATAATACTCACAATGGTTCCAGTTGTATTATGTCTTCTGAGGGATGTGCTACATATCTTTATAAAAGCATGTTGTGAAATAAGACGGAACTGCCGCACAGCTTTGAGACCAAAACACCCTTTTGATATATTACATTCTGCTAAATCAAACATGAAAACTGAATGACCTTCATAAGAGTTGCTTTCCCCGAACACATTGAATAAAACTATAATTTACAACAAGGCTTTGTGTGCATGGACGCTTGTCTCCAGCTGAAACCCAACACTGATATATATTGGCTCCAGTTGTTACATTCATTCATTCATCCGTTTTAGGACATTTTGGTGGCTCGCCAGCCTATGTTTAATTAATCTCCAATATCCCAAAAAGAAAATTGCTTCAGCGGTTGAGAAATTAAATTGGCTGGACTGGCAATGTGGATGATTGACTCAGGGTTGTTTTCATTCCCCGATAGTATTTCACACAAGTGTCAGTCAGCTCAGAGGATTGGGTCTAATTTCCATATACAGTGTACAGCGGATACCGACACACTGTTTGGAATGACTCACTTTCAGACCTTAAATAAAAGCTGTTTTATTTAGCCAATATATTTACATTTTATTTGTAAATAGTATACAAGCCAGAATATCTGATTTAAATTAATACTTACTTTATTTAATATAATGAAGTTACATTAAACAAAGACTTTATATATTGTAATGCTTCCGGACTTGCTTGTATCCGGACATTGTTTTCTATTTTTGACGAGGGTGTGTTTCTTTGTGAGATCCAGTTGTGGTGTAAAAGATCCATGAAGTGCGTTTTAATGCTGACGACATTCGGCACCATTGTCTTCCTCCAACAGTAGACCCTGATTTTATTTTCACTCTTGGGGGCATCTCATGGAGTGGTTAAAGCACAGACCTCTGTCTGTCCTCTCTGGGGCGCCACGCCCTGCTGCCACACCTACAGTACAGATAATACTGCATCTCAGACCTGGAGATATAAAACACAAATGATAAAAGTAGTATTTCACCTATTCACCGTCGGCCTGCTGTCTGTCCTGTGCACTGAAACAACACAAATGGGAATACAAAGTGCTGCAGTCCGCACCACGCATCCCTATCCCAGGCTTGTGTGTCAAATGTATGGCGTTTTGATCGAGTTCAAATATCAACAGGCTGTATTCAGCATTCCTAATTCCACCCATAAATCGGGCGGTGCATTTAATCACATTTGAATTGCGATTTCAATTTGGACTTGGAATGGAATCAAGAGCTCATTGGTTAGGATTATGGGAATGTTCACTGTTGATTTCTTTCATTGTTCTTTTTTAAGTGCAGTAGCTGAAACATATTTTCAAAGTCAATGAGTAATCGTATCAAATAAACGTGATTTCAATATTTATCAACATAATCGTGATTCAGATTTTCTTTTTTTCTCCCTTACACTTAAATGTTTTTATGAACTGGTAGAAAACTGACTAGTTTTGTTGGGAGTCAAACCCATAGACGAGATGATCTGACCTACCTGTAGGAACAGAGGAATGATTTAGTCCTGGCCAGTTTCTGACTTTGCGTCCCCGTATTTGACCTGGCGACGAAATGATGCTCAATAAAATCTTGCATCTCTTCAAGACACTTCAAGAATCACAGCGGAAAACAGATTAGCTCACTTTGCATCATGTGTTAGACCGTGATCTTGGCTTGGAGATGAATCTTTGAGACACGGCGTGTCTGAGATATCTGACTCTCTCGCTGGTTACCCTGGCTACAAAGTAAAATACAGTGGACACATCTTATGTCACGCTGCATCCAACTGTGCGCTGCAGCTATGCATGCAGAAAGGACACACGGGTTGAAATTGACAGCAGGACAACCAGCGAGTGACACACACACAAGCCCTACACCCCCCCCCCACACACACACACACACACACGTGCTGCATATATCACCTCCTCCACGCTAGCTGCGTCACTGCCCCCTGCTGGCCAGATGAGGAGGGAAACGTGTGTGACGGATGCGGGTGTATTGAGCTGACACAAGCTCCACTGTCAGCCCAGCACAAGACAGATAGGAGCAATAGACGGCGGGTGAGAGAGACAAATGTCACCATGGAGATTTGCCGCCACCCCCCGCTTCCTTTTCCTCCTGCAAGCCCCGTTAAATAAATAAAGTAAACAAACCTCTCTCCCCTATCTCGGTACAGGCACATGCCTTAGACACTTACCACACGTACCGAACACGTACCACTTCCCCCCCACACACACACACCTCCCCCCAGTGAGAGCTGGAGGGGCCGCTGATGGAGTGGAGGGGGCAGCCGACCCCTCCACTCCTCTTAACAGTCACTTCTCACCGTCCCAAGTGACAGTTTGACCCGGTGACGCCTTGGATGGAACCAGCCTAGACAGGAGGTGTGGCGTGTGTGTGTGTGTGTGTGTGTGTGTGTGTGTGCATGTGTGTGTGTGTGTGCGTGTGTGTGTGTGTGAAGGCAGAGCTTTGACACCCGTTCTGTACGTGCACGGATTAGCTATTGCCTAAGGCTCTACGTGCACAGTTGCTTTGTGTCTGCCTGCGTGCGCATGTGTGTGTGTGTGTGTGTGTGCGTGTGTGTGTGTGTGTGTGGGGGGAATGCATGAGTATACCTATACTTGAGGTTGATTAGTGTGTGATTGAGGTTTGTGTTGTTCTGTAGTGTGTGCGTGTATTTGTTTGTAATGCATGAGTATCTGTGCTTGCCCTTGTTTGTGTGTCGTTCTGTAGGGTGTGTGTTGGTGTGTGTGTGTGTGTTGTTGTTGTGCTTCTGTCAACAAGCAATGTCACACCCATTTTAATCATCTCATCTCAGATGGTTCAGCCCTGCCCTGATTGTTGACGATCATTGCTAGTGATTCAATTATCTGCCGCCGCCAGGCAATGACTCGGCAGTTTGAAGCAAATCACCAGCAGTGTGCTTAAAGGAAACCGCTGACACCGTAATAGGTTTAATTTGACACCGGGGCCTGGCGTAAGACCTGAAGGATCATTGCAGCATAGAGGCAACGCTTCTGATGAAAATGATGGCGCCTTGAGGGGTAAATGCGTGCTTACGTTTCCGTAGTAGTATGGACGTACTGTGGATTCAGAGAAATATGTCGTGTCATAGTTCGACATATTTAAGCCAATGTATTGTGTTAGAAGAAGCACTGTTATGTATAACATATGTATATGGCCGGTCCTCCTAACAAAATAGGGCCCAACTATTTTCAGCAGTAATGCCCCTAGAAGCTATAGTATCTGTGGTGTAAAATAAATACAATTTGTTAGCAAAACACAACTAAATGTGCTTGCAGAAGCAAGATAAAAGCAAATGTAAGCTCTTTGTATCGCTATGTGCCAATTACCTCCTTTTCACTGTTCTTTCTTCCTTCTGTGGTGGATTAATATTTGCGTTTGTGTAATCTCAACGTGCACGGCAACACACATCCCCAGCGTACAAATAAAAGGCAAAAACAACAGCCCCATGCACTTTCATTCAGCTCTCATATCCCGTAAAACATCTCAAATCCCGGTGGCCTCCTGAAGAGGCTTAATGATTCACGCTTTTCTGAGCAGCCGACGGTAAACAGCGCAGGTGGCCACCCAACTGCAGGTGATGTGTATCCCAGAGGGCCTTTGCGTCTTCTCGGGCACCGCCTATTTCTGCTCCCGCTCCGCTGGGAACGCTTTAATACCACTCACCGCTTAATGAAGACGAACCATCCAATGGGATCGATCGATGATAGTCGCTGTACCGAAGGTCCCCAGAGGGAAGGGGACGGACGCACGCACGCACACACGCACGTGTTCGCTTACATGGTTGACTAGAACAACACACTTAGATGCCCACGTACACAGACACACACACACACACACACAAACAAATGATAGGCGGTATGAACACATACAGTGCAGACACACACACACACACACACACCCACACACAACTGTTTTTCCAACAGAAGCATCGGTGTTTGGTCAGATTAAGTGGGGTGAGCTCATCACAGCTCTGTAGTGTTTTGTACAGTAATTCAAATTCACTCTGGCTACTGCTTTTGTTAAAAAAAAATTCTCTGTGAGAGAGCCAAATGCTTTCCCCTTACAGAGTTGTGGAGGAAGAAAGCACCACATCAAAGAGAAGAGAGAATAGAAAAAGAAAAAAAAAGGAAAAGTGCTCTGG
This sequence comes from Amblyopsis rosae, assembly GCA_025399935.1. NCBI lineage: Eukaryota > Metazoa > Chordata > Actinopteri > Percopsiformes > Amblyopsidae > Amblyopsis > Amblyopsis rosae. Next base: position 8,737 of record JAODTR010006231.1, read on the forward strand.
ATGGAGAAAATACTGTACTTCCAAACAGCTTTTCCTTTCCCACTAAAGTGTGTGTGTGGCGGGGAGTTGTTTGTGGGGTTTGCATGCTTGCCTGTGAGTGTTTTCTGCTCGTACTTGAAGGTATGAGTCATGTAAGTCATGCAATTCTACTTGAACTTTTATCTTAAACAAGCATTTCACCTCAAAGAAAAATGGCCATTCATGGAAAGTTAGTTACGCCTTTTAATTTTGTCACTTTGTTACCGTGTTCAGGTGGAATAAAACGTCAGACAGTTTAACATTAACAAACAACGACTCGAAAACATGTGTAGCTGTCCATGTTTCCCACACCTTTTAATAGTGTAAGATTCTGGTGTGTACTGAAGTGTAACTGGAAACTAGAAAGGCTAGGAAAATTATCCCTCTGTCAAATGTACATCATTATGTTAATTAGAGGAACATTGTGCTTTCCATTATGTGTGACAGACACAAGCTTAGTTGTGCAAAGGCAAAACCTGGCGGATGAGTCAGTATGGCGCCTGAGAGCATTACATTTGATGTGCAGTCAAGGTTTATCTGTACAAACACACAGCGTCTAACCGTGAGGTAAATGTGACCTTTATTAAATATGAATTATGACAGTTACAGCTCTACAAGAGCTGCCAGAATATTAGGATGGAGTTGGCGAGCAAAACATTAAGTTAAGAATATAGCGAGTAGACTTTGCCCGGATGTGTCAGCATACGCACGCCATGCAAGCAAAACAAGGCCGTGACACATTTGTGCTAAATAAATATATGCCCCAGTATGCTATCCAAACGTAAAAATAAAAAACATTTTCTTGACATTTCTGGATTCAGATTGCAGTCATGGTGTTTTCGGGAGACTCTGTGAATAATTTACCAAATGTAATATCACATTTCTGCCATTTATTTGGCACTCCTCTACTCCCTGTTCGTCTCACCTCTCTCTACAGTTAGCTTTTCAAACGTCAACGACGAGCGAAGGGCTGAGGTGCAGGGTCCCCACGCAGTCGAGGTGTGTCACTGCAAAGGCTTCACATAGACTGATCCTCCATCCGCCCTAGAGCCATGCGAACGCCGCTCGCTTTTCACGCACCTCGTGAAGCCACAGGGCAACCCACTTTTTGGCACACAAAGACGTATCCCACTGCTGCCACAGAAGCCCTGGCGACAGACGAGGGCAGCGGAGTGACCGGCCGCCATTCATGTTTAATGACAGTTGGTGATGCACAGCAACAAGTGACAAGTAGCCGCTGAAAGGAAATAGACTATAGAGTCTATTTTATGCTAATGCTGAGCAATGCGACACAGCGACTACAAATGCGAGTGAAGGCAGTGAAAAAAGCGTTCCTGAAACATGTGGTCTAATCAATAAATAGTCTCGCCGAGCCTGCCTTTACATACACGTAAAGTCTAGACACAGCGCTGGCTAGCTGCGGCGGTACCCGCCTACTTGACAAGCGACGTATTTTGATTGACATGCACGACGACCTACTGTAACTCAATGACCAAGTCGGATGCTAAACTTAGAATGAGAAATTCGCTGGAAAACTTAACAGGACTCTGGCTGTTTTACAGATCATGTAAATCTTAAAAATGTGTAGGCTACGGTTACTGCTTAATATATATGTTTAATATGAAATGAGTAAATAAAGCACTGCGCTAGTGTTGCACCGGAAATTTCGAATACATACTTGTGAGTTACAATGCTAACAGCCAATTGAAATAGACACTATTACTTCCCGAAAGCCAGAGAGTCCCGTGTCGAGCTTACGAGGGGTATATGTATCAGACGTTCAGCACAAAGTTGCTTATGAGACGTAGTGCTAATGGATGGAAGAGGCTGAGACCAGCCAATAAGTAACCACCACCTCCCTGCCCTTGGTGCATCTGCAGTATCACTTGGGTGGGATCAGTTCCCCAAAGACGGCACTCCTATCCATGCATTGGGCCAGCAGCACCCCTTCCCCCCTCCCCACACACACACACACACACCTAAACACCACCCCCGTCCCTACTAGCTACCAATAAGGACACAGGCCCTCTTGTAAAGGGAGCTGAATTGCCTCTCTGTGGAAGCATACTCACACACACACACACAGAGAGAGGGTGGGGGGGGGAGAGAGTGGGAGGGGGAGAGAGAGAGAGAGAGAGGGGGAAAATGCCGTG
>JAODTR010006232.1:0-10640 GCA_025399935.1 Amblyopsis rosae
ATATGTATGTGTATATATATGTGTATATGTGTATATATATATATATGTAGATGTGTATATATGTATGTGTATGTATATATATGTATGTATATATATGTATGTATATGTATGTATGTATGTATGTATATATATGTATGTATATATGTATATATGTGTGTATATATGTATATATGTGTGTATATATGTGTGTATGTATGTATGTGTGTATGTATGTGTGTATGTATGTATATATATGTATATATGTATGTATGTGTATATGTATGTATGTATGTGTATGTATATATATGTGTATATGTGTATGTGTATATATGTGTGTATATATGTATGTATATATGTATGTATGTATGTATATATGTGTATATATATGTGTGTGTGTGTGTATGTATATATGTGTATATGTGTATGTGTATATATGTGTATATGTGTATGTGTATATATGTGTATATATGTATGTATATATATGTGTATGTATATATGTGTATGTGTATATGTATGTATGTATGTATATATGTATGTATATATGTATGTGTGTGTATGTATGTGTGTGTGTATGTATGTATGTATATATGTATGTATGTGTATGTATATATGTATGTATATATATGTATATGTAGATATGTATGTGTGTGTATGTATGTATATATGTATATGTATGTGTATATATATGTATGTGTGTATGTATATATGTATGTGTATGTATATATATATATATGATAGACACATTTAAAATAAAATATAAACATATACTTTACTTTTTCACTATAAAATTATAGTATTTATCTCACTTTCCAAGTCGGCAATCTTGTCGTCTTGTCGTTCTTTTATCCGTATGATTTCTTATTTCATCCTGTTTTTGGAGGGTTTTCTTTTGTTTGTTCCTTTTTGTCCAACTTATTATTTGGTTGTGTTACAGCCTGGTTGTAGCAGCAGGTTACTCCTCTAGCAGTATTTAACATTAATATTATGTTTACGGTCAAGTTGTAAATCCAATGTTTCTGTTGAGTTGCCCACCCTTTGCCACAGATGATTAAATTAATGTTATACTTGTCATTGTGCCTAATCTAAGAATAATGCATTTGAATGAATGCTGTAGGTGCTCATTTTGTATGTTGTATTATCTCTCTCTCTCTCTCTCTCTCTCAGCTGGGCGTCCCCGGGGGTCCCATGCAGCCCGGCCAGGTGCCGCCCAACCAGAACTTCCTTAACAGGCCCGCGGGGCCTATTCCCGTCTCCCACGGCAACGTCCAGCAGCAGGTAAGGACTCGTCGTCGTCGTCGCTCCCTCCCCTCCCTGCTCCCTTCTCCTCCTCCTGCCTGGCCACGCCCCCTCCATTCACATCAGCTAGTGCTGTGGTGGGGGGTGGGTGGGGGTGGGGGGGGGGGGGGTGTATCTCCCTGACGCTTTCTGCATGCCTCGCTGTGTTAACACCGTTCTTTCCTCCTCCTTCTCTCCTACACCTTGACCACCACTGCCCCCTCCCCCCTCCCCCCTCCTCTGTCCTGTGCCCAGTCTGTGGTGGTGGGCATGACCCCCATTAGTCAGGTCACTATGATGGAGGAGCAGCACAGACAGAACAGCCTGGTGAGACTTGCCTTCCCTCTCCTAGTAGGACATGCACGGTCACGCACGTACGCACGCACACATGCTCATGCACGCTAACGCACGCACGCACAGCGTGAGAGCTCGTCCCGGTGCTTCTGGACCTTATGGCTCATTCGCCAGTTTCATAGCAAGGAATAATATATTTTATTCATTTTTTTTTTTTATGTATTTTTTATTTATCTATTCATTATAATTAATAGTGTAATATCAATTGTTCTTTATATTGTTAGTGGGGTTTTTTTATAGGTGAAAATGGGTGACAATTTTATTTGTTTGTGGGTAGCTGGTTATTTTATTTCATTTTTTTAAAACAACGTTTTGTCTCCAATGTGACCATACGGTTTTTAACATACGCATATGGTGTTAATATCTACTCATTTGCATGGTTTGTTTTATGTTAGACCAAACTGCGATACGTGTTTTATAATGATTACATTTACTGGAAATAACATAAATCCTTATGTGAAATTGCATATTGTGTGCACACATTTACGTAATATAAACTAAGTGTTGAATAGCTAAAATGGTTAATTGTCGACATGCATGCAAAAACAAATCTGGGGGACCGAAGTTAAGTGTTAGTTTAAGTCTTCTGTGTATCTACTTATCTTCTAACGCTGCTTGATCTCTGCAACACTGTTTTCACCAAGGATGTTATAGAATGCTTAAGCTACCACTTGCCATACATGTTAAGCTAGAACTACACCAAGGCGAGGACTAGCGACTGGGCATCTTCTAGCGACAGCCTAATTACCATTTCTGTTGTCGCGATTGTGCGTGTTCCATGCACAATCGCATGCTCATGCGATGATGCTCTTTCAGCTACCTTCTGAGTCTGCGTGCAACAATGAAGCTGTGGGACTATTACTGACAGCTAGTAAAGAGCGACGCACAACACTGACGCCAAAATCTAGTAGCCTAGTGCTTGCATTGTCAAATGTAGGCCTTTCTATGCCTTTTGTTATTTCAAAATGAAATGAAGAGAAGACTAAGGAGTCATAAGGAACATCATAAGTCATAAGGCGAGCAACACTTTGATTTGGAGGTATCATGTTGAAATGCAAACAGTAAAATGTTTTTGTTTTTGGGCTGCTGGTTATTAGGTTTTTTATATTGATATTACTCTGCAAGAAAGCCTGAAAAGCCTTTACCTAGATTCTGATTGGTGGAAACGCTAGATATTTCCTTCACCTCTCGCTGCCGATACAAAATTTGAATCGCTACATAGCACGTCAGTTTCGTTTGATAAGAGCGTTTGGTCCAGTGGCTACACCAAAGAGTCAACCAGCAACCTGGCAATTTCTGTTGATAAGAAGTCGCTCCCACACGCTCAAGCAAAAATCGCTTCAGTGTAGTTCTAGCGTTAAGGCTTCAAGCCCAATGACAATGCTCCCACACAAGTTTTCTGTGTGTCTCCTTGACTCCTAACGCTACTTGTTCACTGTGCGTTGGCTCAGATGAACCAGATGAGGGCAGCCGGCCCGGCCAATCAGCAGGCTCAGGGCACCGGAGAGCCACCCAACCAGGTCACCCAGGGCGGACAAGCCCCACCCCAGGGCCCAATGCTCCGCCTCCAGAACCCAGGAGCCAATCCGCAGCTGCGCAGTCTTCTCCTCAGCCAACAACAGCCAGTAAGGGCGTGTTCACACCCTCTTGTGTATCCAGTGATCTCATACTGTTTGTTGTGAAGAGTTAGCCCATCACACAGGATGCGCTTTAAACAGTGAGACGCATTGAATAGGAAATTTAGCGTGTTTCGCGCTGTACATGCGCCTATGGCGTCTCGCGTTTAGACATCGGCTTAGGCTACTTCTTGTGTTTTTGCAGAAGCGATCTGGGCGCCTCAATTTTATATATATATATATATCTTTTTTTTTATAGAAGCGGGCCTGGGTTTACAGTTGCTAGGAAACTGCATTCATGGAGAAAAAAGAAGAACGCTGCAAAACAAAATAGGCAGTTCGCCATGGCGTTTTGGAACCTGAAAAATGCATTGTGTGTGATCAGTCCCTTAAGCTCCGCGTCCACCAAACCTCACGCCAGCATTATTTTTCAATTGATTCCAATGGGAGCACCGTGTTTTTCCAGGCTTCTAAAAATGCCAGCAGCATGGCGTGGTCGCTGGGCGTTTATTTCACGCCGAATGACTTTGGGTGAAGCACCTCGCCCATCACTGTCACTGTTTCCCCGGCCATCCAGTCGCAGCAGTGTAGGGGCGGAACAAATACTGCGAGCAACCGTCACATCCTACTTCTTGCACACGACTACAGCAACAATGGAGAAGTTGATAGATGATTTCCCCGGACTACCACAACAATACTAACACGAAAAATTATGTACAGAATATTACACATTAAATAATTTGTTGATAACACAAAATAGCATGTCTATTTACAATGTATGAATTCCCACTAAGATTCTGTATCATAGCAACCAAGGCGTCTCAGCTGAAAAAACTGTCAGTTGGGCTTTTTCAGCAACGCGACGGACGTTTTCAGCTGAAGTAAAAAGCTGTGGTGGACATGCGGCCTTTACTGTAGGTCTGACCTTTTTATATTACCTTACTTTTATGTATTTAGCTGTAGCGCTGCTGTTCTGTCTCCCAGCAGGGGACAGTGTCTCACATGCAGGGCATGATGACCCACCAGGGTTTAAACCAGCAGTTGGTCCACCAGGCGCCAGGAGGGGGCGCTCAAATGCAGGCCCAGTGGAGGCAGCCGATGGCAGGTGAGCTTCAGTTCACTCTCAAGTAGGGATGCGCAATTAATCGCAATTTAATCATGATTTCAATTTTATCTCCCAACAATTACAAAAACAATATAATCGAGAAAAAATTGTTGCACCTTACATTTTGTAAGTAAAAGCCTTATTTTGTCTTGTGTTCTGATTGCCAGACGCACACGCACTTTCGCCCCTCGCGAAGTGAAAGATCAATGTGAAATGTATTAAGGGACATTTCACAGCTGAAGGTGTTTTCACCGTTGGTTTGTTTCACTGAATTTTAGATGCAGTAAATGCAACATCTTTCAAAAGTCATGATTTCAATATTGATCAACGTAATCGTGATTATTATTTTTCCCACCATCGAGCAGCCCTACTCTCAAGCAGAGTGTGTGAGCGGTGCGGAGTTGGAGCGTTGCAATCCAAATTTGACTGGGTCGTAATTTGAGCGGGCGAGAAGGCTGCCGCTCAATCTATCGCTCAAGTACCGCTCCGATCTTGGCGAATAGCGGGTCACATCGTAGCTGTTTGCTTAGGTGTGATCATAACTTGTGATACTCTGGCAGTATTTATTGCCAAACCATTACTTCTAGATCTAGACTAGATCTAGTTTTAGTAAGTGTATTTATACCCCTTACCTGTGGTTGGCGCTGTCTACCTAGGGAAGGTTTTAACCTGCGGTGAAGTGCAATGACTCAGTAAAGAATAACAGATTGTGCTTGTAAGTCTTTGTGCTCGTACGTCTCTGTGTTCTTACGATAATATGCACGACACTACATACATTACATTATGGAATTCACCTCTTTGAGTGTAGACTAGGCTATACTTTGGTTAAACAGAAGGCTAGACCTGAAGTCTATTTGAAATGATACTGTAGGCCTATTCTCATCCATTCATGCTGTTTATAAACTAGCCTACATTGTTACATTCTAATAAAAATCTAACGGTTTTAAATGTAAAACTACGGCGAAGTGAGTAATGGACAGATATAAATGCTAACCTTGCATGCCCAACATGGTGCACGGCTAGTTGTCAAGGGAACACACTCAGAATGTTGCGGTTTGTTGGAGAACTGCGCAGACTTTGCGACAAAACGACAGCACCGACCCAACAGTTGGTGTGTGTTGGAGCTGGATGACGTTTGCCTGGGCAGTGTGCAAGCACCTTTTAGTTACGATTTTCAGAAACGTTCGCTATGTTAGCCAATTCTGAACGCACCTCTGATATCAGTGTGTAGATTAAATTATGATATAAAATACGATATGCAAAATGAAAGGGAGAAAACAAAAAGTATATTAATCGTAAAATGGAATTTGTTATAAGCGTTTTTTGTTAATATACACTGGCAGTATTTATTTGCAAATGTTACTTCTTAGACTAGATCTACAATTATTTGTCAATTATAATCATCATATTCACTTTAGCTCTGTAAGCACTTAGATGCATATGCCAGACAATGGCTTTGGTTTTCATCAGAAAAAGATAGCATTGCATAGTTCAGATGCTGAATCGACAGCAGTGGAGAAGTTAGTTAAATGTTTACTGCAAAATAGGCCTATTCTTTGGAACAGCTCTTGTAAAAGTGTCTGTATTTTCTTTCCAATTAGTTATTTTGGTAACAAGTACTTCTATTGAACTACCAACTGCCATTTATTACATCTTAAAACCTGGTCTTTAAAGCTGCTCTCACATATTTAACAAAAGTCACAAGGATAAAACCTTTGGATTTATGTTTGTAAAAGGCCAATTTAAACTTGCTGGCCACCAGTTGTCTAAATGCTCATGATACATAAAAGTGGGGTTCAAAATGTGTTTGTTTTCAAAGAAATTAAATCTATAAATATTATGTTTCCACATTCATGCTTTTCATGTTGAGGAATATTAAAATTAAGTACAAACACTGACTATTTTCCTAATCAGTCTCCATCTATCAATCAGCAGCACCTGTATGGAGGGAAGCGAAGAGAGAAACATGGGTAGCAGATTTATAGCATAGGGTATTTCTCGATCAAGGAAGGTTACCGATTAGCAGTAACTTTTATGGTAAATGGTCTGCTTTTTGTTTATATAGCGCTTTTATCCAAAGCACTTTACAGTATTATGCCTGACATTCACCCAGTCTCACACACATTCATACACTGATGGTGACTGCTGCCATGCAAGGTTCGACCAACCACTGGGAGCAGTTGGGGGGGTAAGGGGGTTAGGCATGTTGCTCAAGGATGTTTACAGGTAGGTCAACACCGGGGTTCGAACCCACAACCCTCCGGCTAGGAGCCAAACACCCAGACCACTCGACCGTCCTGTTTTATGATAGGATTCTCCGAAAGAATGTGGCATTGGTACGAAGGGAGCTTCTCTGCCTTGTAAATTTGGAATGGAATGTGCTGCAAACGTCCTAATCCTAAGGGGAAGGGCATGTGCATGCGTGCGTGTGCGTGCTTGCGCTGCTGACACTCCTGCCTATGTTCCATCAGGTCAGATGCTGATGTCTGCCGCTCAGCGGGGGGGAGTGGCCCAGCCTGGAATGCCGCAGGTCTCCAGCGTTATGGAGGATGAGATCCTAATGGACCTGATCTAAACCCGCCGCTTTTGCTGTTGTCCCTCATCGGGACACTCTTTATATGAACCCTGTGCAACGACAACAGCTACATGGCCACACTTCGCTCCGCCGGCAGCTGGTGGTGCCGTGACGTTATCGCGTTACAAATGTTCAACATAACTACGGAGCTTATAATGAGCGTTTTGTTTTCTGCCGGACTGAGCTACTGAGAGTAATTAGCTGAGTGTTGTGTTACCTTCTCATGGACATGGTCACGCCAGTGCGCTCTCTCTCTCTCTCTCTCTCTCTCTCTCTCTCTCTCTCTCTCTCTCTCTCTCTCTCTCTCTCTCTCTCTCTCTCACATCTAGCTATGTGCTCTTGTAAAGTAAGCTACAGTAATACTGTACAATGCATATACGTCTGTGGTGCATTCAAATGTTATAAACCATGTGCAACTTCCACAGATTCACATGCTGTTTGTGCGCGTCTTTACCTTTTCCCCCATTTATTTTTTAAATATATAATCGGTTTACTTCTAATGAATTCAAAATATTATTTTACCGTGGAGCTTAGCTAATTTGGGCATCCATTCAACTTTTTTTTTTATTTTATTTAAAAACAATGTTTGTCACATTTTATGCTTTTGTTGACCAAGCTAGGTTAGAACATGATATGAACATTGTAGCGGTGAGACAGGGACTGGTGTATTGACAATAATAGAAGGCACATTGTCTGTTTTTTGCCAAACGGTGTCACAGTGTTAATTTGAACTACTCCAATCTGTTGTGGAACCGAAGCGAGGCCCCTTTGTGCCAAGTAGGCCTACCAGATGGCATCTGTTGGCCGTGTTTCCCTGGCATTACTCACAATTAGGCTGACCGCATGCGCACATTGCCACCCAACACACATATGTGCTCCGAATGTGTTACTTATGCACACGTCACAAAGCAGATAGCGCACTCACTGTGTGAGCTGTTCAGAGCATGCATGCATATTTTGGTGTACTTGCGTGCACACAGTTGTATAAATGCCTTGGTTTGTACGGGCGTGTGTGCGTACTATTTACAGTATATGTACTCCACTGTGTGTTTGTGTGTGTGTGTATATACATATGTGTATATATATATGTGTATATATTCTATGTGTGTGGGTGTATATACATACATAAATACATCCATACATACCCTACATATTAATCATTTTATAAACATTAGACACTTCTCGCATGCTTGCACTAACCGGAAGTGATGTCAGTCCCCGTCACCTGGGAGACAGAGACGGTTGCTGAGATACCATGACAGAGGGTTCTTGTTTCTGAGCTTTCCCTGAGCCCTGTTGTCACATGGACTGCATGCGCAGATAGACACACTGGCCCCTCAGTGGCTGGTGCAGCGCTCTCCCATTTGCTAATCACAGGATCCTCTCCAATGCGATTCCCTCACCGCTTTGCACCTGTTTATCTCACTGTCCGTGAATAAGCACCTGTCTGAATCCAGGACATTTTCAATATTCCTTATATTAGAGCCACAGGAGTCGCATGCGTCACCCTTTTTATAAGTTACCAATGTCAAGAGAAGACTCAGTTCACACCTGGCACTTTTCATGAGTAATCTCTGCAGATCGTTCCTCTGTGGACCATACCAGCATGCCGGAAAGCTAAATGAAAAAAACGAAAATCTGAGTGTTCCAGCGGGTTGATTTTGTTTGGCTGTCGTCTTGGCCGCTGGCTGCCGGGGTTGGGGACTGTGACGGGACCTTTTGTGACGGGGGCCTGCGTTTTGGGGCAGGGCAGTGAGTAGGTGATTGTGATTCCATCCTGATCTTGCATGCTATATTGACTTTGAAGAATCAGCCTGGAACCCCTCAAATCAAAAGCATCTCATACATCCATCAAGCATTTCAATCAAAATTCCTTACACACGATTGGACTTTGTACCTTTTATCTCGCACAATATAACATTTGGTATGTTTATAAACAGCTAGGGATCTGGTGTAGCCTATTGACGTACCGTTATGTCGCCATATTGGGAAAAACTACAGCTGGCTGGCTTCTGATTGGCCCGATTATTTTGTGCATCACGATTGAAAAATGCTTTTGCATTGAGGGGTCCCAGAGAGGCTAGTAAGCAGGCTGAAGACATGGCAGCCTACCCTGCGTTCACACGAATACCATTAATTCTCAATGAGACCTGGCCAATCACCGTGACAAGAGACAATAGCCACTGCTGTCAACTAGGCAGTGTAGTCTGTGTTAATACACATACTGAGCGATTCAACACTGCGACTACCAATAAGTGAAAGGCATCTTAAGATGATGGCTTACATTATCCAACCAACAAGTCACTACAAGCTGGGAACACCCATAATAAGCGACGACAAGTGTCTCCCTCTTTTGACATCCGTGTGAATGCGGGGCACATAGATAGCACGGGGACACTGCACTGGGTTAAAAGGGTTTATGGTGCAGAGGTTATCTGGCCTGCATGGGGCGATGTTGAGAGGGTCAGCCAGGGAGTCGGTCTTGCTTGGCCAACAAGACCAAGTGGCCGAGGCTTGTAAGACCAGGGCAGACGGGCCCGGGTGGAGCACAATGAGGCACAAACCGCATTCATCTTTTTGTGTTCTGGGGGGAACGGCAGCAGAGATGTTTAAGGTTCTGGTGTCAGGGTTAGACCAATGTGACCGCAGCCTATAAAGGAATGTGTCCAGATAATAACTACGGTGTTTAAGACATACTCCCTCAAACGTTTGAGGGTTGACCTTTTTTTCTTATTTTATTTTCTAGCACAGAGGACACTGCCTGTGCTTTAATATTCAGGTTCATATCTCATTCCATGTTGTCCTCATTCACAATGCTATCATGGATGCAGCCATTCTAGGATCAGACCTTTAGGGGTGCTCAGCCCCTAATGAGAATGTGGTCTGTAGGCCTAAAAAGACATATAAATCACAAATGTCACTAGGCTTATCAATCAATCAATCACAAACAATATGTTTGTATGACTTTTAGCATCAAACACTTCAGTTTTCTGCGTTCTTGTGAATTTCTAGACACCAATTTTATGCACCAATTTCTGGTGGAAATGTCTATGTAAAGCAAAATAAAAATTCTGGGAGTGGGGACGATTTACAATATAATGCAATAAGGGTCTCAAGCATTGTGTATTCCTTTCATATTCATGCTGAAATCTTCAACTGTGTGGAAGTTCACAAAATTAAATGTTAAACGGCTGAAACTATCTTAAAAAATTTTTTTTTTTTAGGGGTGCTGACATTTTTTGGGGGTGCTTGGGTCTAAACACGACCATGGATGCAGCATATAACCAGCAAGAATGTCCCGAAAAATACCAGCCAGCCGAAACACGTGCAACATTCCGGCCTGACCTGAGAGATGGCAAGCTTTCTATCTTCATGAGATGTTGTAAAACCTCATTGCGGTCCCCATCTTTATTCATCTACGTGCCTGTGAATGGAAGCCGCTCAATCTGTCACTCAAAGGCTGCACTGACACACCGCAGATTGAGAGAGCTAGACTATATGGGGCTGGGCGGGGAGTGAAATCCACACCACAACCTGAACAGACACTGCAGCAGGGAGACATCAACGGAATGGGAGGGTCATGTCTCCTTTCCAATAATGAGGAGGCAGATATGAGGTGACAGAAGGTGAGAGGAGAGAAGTCTATATCAAGCGTGAGCGAAATTGAGAGGTTCGGGGGGAAGGGGGGGGGGCAGCGAGTGACTCAATGCAAAAACTCTGCAAGTGAGCGAGCGCG